>CAJPIZ010000171.1:0-31557 GCA_905368565.1 Medioppia subpectinata
AAAGTGAAGCAAACCACTCAAGACATCACTTACTTTGGTCTTAACCCTCATTACTATTACCACTCCTCTCAACGCATCCATACATTCCTACCATTTATATAATCCATACTTTTGTTTAGCAATAGATTTGAAGAGTTATTTAATGAAACAATTAGTGATTAATTACTTTATTAAATGAGGCATTAATTTGAGACATTGAGCCATAGGTTTATATAACAATGAAAGCACCGGTAGATTGAGGCCAACTATGGATCCGTTGAGACATAACTATACCATAAGTTTAGGTTAAGTTTGCAATAATTAACAAAATGTGATTGTTTTGTGGACAACAGGTGTTATACTATTGGGTGTTTCAGTGACGGCAATAATCCTTTGGGCGATATTTCGAGAGCTGTTCTCATCTGTGAGTCCTTCGGTGTTGTATTCAAGTGCACTAAAACTCTGTAAATCTGATGTACGAGTTGTTGAGGCGATCGGCGATCCCATCAAAGGGTTCGGCGAAATGTCTTCGCGCGGCCGCAGACGACACGTCAGTTCTCTTGAGTACGAAAAGGATGGACAACAAGTGATTCNTGCACTAAAACTCTGTAAATCTGATGTACGAGTTGTTGAGGCGATCGGCGATCCCATCAAAGGGTTCGGCGAAATGTCTTCGCGCGGCCGCAGACGACACGTCAGTTCTCTTGAGTACGAAAAGGATGGACAACAAGTGATTCGCGTTAAGTTCTATCTGAAAGGATCCAAAACCAGTGGAACCGTTCATTTGGAGGCATTCAAGAATCGCGCGGCCGCAGACGACACGTCAGTTCTCTTGAGTACGAAAAGGATGGACAACAAGTGATTCGCGTTAAGTTCTATCTGAAAGGATCCAAAACCAGTGGAACCGTTCATTTGGAGGCATTCAAGAAGTCATCCAATTCTAAGTTTAGATACCTTTTCGTTGAATTAGACAATTCTCGTCACGTGATTGTCTTGGAGGACAACCGACGCCTCGAAGACAAGTCCGGCACTACTCTCCACTCATTATAACAATTTTGTGCTCATTATTTGATTTGCAAAATAAAATTATGTCAACATTTTTGAAACATTTCTTAATTAAGAAGAAAGAAATGTTTATTCTATGAAAATAAAAAGTCATTATTTTTACGTTATATTGATCTCAGTTTGCGAATGAGTTTTTGATTGAAAAATAACTATTTTATTCATACGGAATATACAGTTATATTTTGAGTTTGTTTTTCTTTCTGCTTTTTCTATGGCAACAGATTTGTCAAAACACTATTTGTAGTCAATTAGCGTAAAGTTAGACCCGATGTCTGATTTAGTGGCCGTTTGGGACGTCCCTCTATGTGATAAAGTGCATAGAATTGAGTTTGAGCATGGTACTACTACTGGCAAACGGGTCCTCAAAGTCGATGGACAGGTATACAAATTTTGTAGTCTCGTTATGTGTATCGCATTTCATGATATTCTGTGTCACATATTCTGCATTACATTTGTTGCGATATTCATTGCTATAAATTATTTCTTTTAAATTAAAACAGTGAATATTAAACATTAAAATATGTTATCATAATTTGAGTATAAATGTGATATTAAAATGAATTCTTTATAAATAAATTCTAAAAGGCACTAATAGTTACCTAGAGTTGAAAGTGTAATTGAAATTACCGTAATATTGTTTAGATTATTATTTATTGCAAACTTTTATGTGATTTGTTTAAAACTAAATAAAAAATATATAAATTTAATCTTTTTAATGGAAAGATAAAGGATCTAGTTTGAATATTAATTGTTGAGAGTAATAGTTGTATAAAGTAGTGAATTAATGATAAAGATGTGTACACTTGTCAGGAGATCGTACGGCGGGAATGGATGTTCAAACTGGTGGGCAGTGAGGCGTTTGAGATCAAGGGAGAAGAGGGACAGGTTTACGCCAAATGCGAAATTTTGATTAACGCGAGCACTGGATTCACGAAATTTTGTATTTAAAATAAAGAAAATCAATATTTTACATAAAACTTTTGTGAATTCAATTTGTGATTTCTTTATCGTTAACAATAAGCGAGTAAACGATTCCCTCTTTTTTATTGCCAGAACTGATTGTTTTAATGCATGCCTTGTGTTGAGACTCAATGAGAAAATGCATTTCCGTTCCCTCGTCGGCAAACTCATGATTGGTCTCCGCCTTCACTCCATTCACCCAAATATCAAGCGTTTCCTTCTCTGCGTCCAAACAAATCAATAATTATTATTGTTTGCAATGTTTCAACACTTTTATACCCAAAGCTATTCTCCACATTTGATCGCCAATTTCCACAATCCAAGTGCTCATTACTTTTGACTGCTTTTCCTTAAATTTCTTCAACTGCTTTCCGTTCACAACCATTGAGTATTCATACGTGAATCCAGTGCTCGCGTTAATCAAAATTTCGCATTTGGCGTAAACCTGTCCCTCTTCTCCCTTGATCTCAAACGCCTCACTGCCCACCAGTTTGAACATCCATTCCCGCCGTACGATCTCCTGAGAAGTGTACACATCTTATAATTAATTCAATTCTTTATACAACCATTACTCTCAACAATTAATATTCAAACTAGATCCTTTATCTTTTTATTAAAAAGATTAAATTTATATATTTTTTATTTAGTTTTAAACAAATCACATAAACGTTTGCAATAAATAATAATCTAAACAATATTACGGTAATTTCAATTACACCCTCAACTCTAGGTAACTGTTAGTGCTTTTTAGAATTCATTCACAAAGAATTCATTTTAATATCACATTTATACTCAAATTATGATAACATATTTTAATTTTTAATATTCACCGGTATTCACTGTTTTAACTTTTTTTAAAAATAATTTATAACAATGAATATCGCAACAAATGTAATGCAGAATATGTGACACAGAATATCATGAAATGCGATACACATAACGAGACTATACCTGTCCATCGACTTTGAGGACCCGTTTGCCAGTAGTAGTACCATGCTCAAACTCAATTCTATGCACTCTATCGCATAGAGGGACGTCCCAAACGGCCACTAAATCAGACATCGGGTCTAACTTTACGCTAATTGACTACAAATTGAGTGTTGACGACAAATCTGTTGCCATAGAAAAAGCAGAAAGAAAAACAAACTCAGAATATAACTGTATATTCCGTATGAATAAAATAGTTATTTTTCAATCAAAAGCTCATTTCCAAACTGAGATCAATATAACGTAAAAATAATGACTTTTTATTTTCATAGAATAAACATTTCTTTTTCTTAATTAAGAAATGTTTCAAAATATTGACATAATTTTATTTTGCAAATCAAATAATTGGCACAAAATTGTTATAATGAGTGGAGAGTAGTGCCGGACTTGTCTTCGAGGCGTCGGTTGTCCTCCAAGACAATCACGTGACGAGAATTGTCTAATTCAACGAAAAGGTATCTATACTTAGACTTGGATGACCTCTTGAATGCCTCCAAATGAACGGTTCCACTGGTTTTGGATCCTTTCAGATAGAACTTAACGCGAATCACTTGTTGTCCATCCTTTTCGTACTCAAGAGAACTGACGTGTCGTCTGCGGCCGCGCGAAGACATTTCGCCGAACCCTTTGATGGGATCGCCGATCGCCTCAACAACTCGTACATCAGATTTACAGAGTTTTAGTGCATTTGAATACAACACCGAAGGACTGACCGATGAGAACAGCTCTCGAAATATCGCCCAAAGGATTATTGCCGTCACTGAAACACCCAATAGTATAACACCTGTTGTCCACAAAGCAATCAGATTTTGTTAATTATTGCAAACTTAACGTAAACTTATGGTTTAGTTATGTCTCAACGGATCCATAGTTGGCCTCAATCTACCGGTGCTTTCATTGTTATATAAACCTATGGCTCAATGTCTGTAATTAATGCCTCATTTAATAAAGTAATTAATCACTAATTGTTTCATTAAATAACTCTTCAGATCTATTGCTAAACAAAAGTATGGATTATATAAATGGTAGGAATGTATGGATGCGTTGAGAGGAGTGGTAATAGTAATGAGGGTTAAGACCAAAGTAAGTGATGTCTTGAGTGGTTTGCTTCACTTTGGCTCCAATCGTGACCTCATTTTGGGATGCGTTTTGTCGTTCAGCCAAAGAGTGGTTACTTTTGTACTTCTGATACGACTTCTGGTTTGAAGTCAAACAACGAACTGATATTAAACTCAAAGTATTTTTCTTATGATTTAAACATATATTAAACCGAAAGAAACAAATGTTTGGACTTTTAATATGAAATTTGGGCAATAATTTCATATGAATTCGCAATAGATTTGACATTATTTTCGCATTTAATTTAAACTGTAATTCAAATCAAAACAAACACACATTTCACAGACAAATGGCATTCAGTAGTCATTCAATAAGCACTGCCTATACCTCATTCACTGTTCACTTTCTCTGCACTACAGAGTGTGTTATCATTCATATAGAGTACTCTACAGTATATGCAGTGCAGAGAAGACATTACCGTTTTAGACGGCGTTATAAATAAGGGAGAAATGAGATCTGAAGCCAAATGCTATGATGAATGCCATAGAAAGCCCAGAATTTAGTACAGAATTTGTCAAGAATTGCAAAATTAATAATTAATTCAGTGTTTTATAACAATAATAACAATTGTCTCAAAAAATTCAAATAAAATTCTTTTAATTTATTATTTAAAAGTAATTTGTAATTTAAAAAATTATAAAAACAAATATTTACATTTAATTGATAACTGTTTAAAAACAAAATTATTAAATATTTCGTGTTTTGATAGCAAATGATAAAAATAATTATAATAAAATTTATTACACGTAAAATGAAATGTTATTTATAATTCATGTCATAGTCTCAATGTATTGATATATAATTAGTTGTAATTATAAAACATTAGGTTTTGATTGAAATGAGAAAATAATTTACTCGACGTTTTGTGGGACACGGAGTCATCCAAACGTATGAATGAAAGTCACAATAATTGTAATTCAAATGTAAATAAAATGATCTAAAAACTGATGTTTCAGTATTAATACATTATTAATAAAAGATTACATTTGGCTAATAATTATATCAAAAATGTCACAAAATTAACAAAAGTCTGTCTATTAATACATTCAATAGATTTGTATATTTATAGAAATATTTACATTTACAGCAAAAATTAAGTCACATTTAAAATGTTAATTATTAGACATTAATTGCAAACATGATATGCATTTCTAACATAAAAATCATATGTTTTGCCGAATATTTTATATTAATTCAATTAAAGGCCAAAATCTGTAAAAATTTCGTCAATTTTTGTATTACAATTAGTATTAGAATTGAGATTATATTAGATTCTTGTAAATCAGCGACAATTAAGTACTTATTCGTTACAATTCTATAATATAATAATACATTATTTGTTAGTCTCACAACGACTACAGTTGTTAAAAGTTTATAATTACAGTAGAAGTTAGCGTTTTATTAATTGTTAATATTGTAATGGTATAAACGTGTGGTTAAATTGGTTTATGGTTTTACTGTTTAATTTTGAGTCACAAACACATCGTATATATGAATAATCACATCATTTATATGTAATCAATAATCAAATCAATTAAACGAAAGCATAAGTGATATACGAAAGAGAGGCACAAAAATCGATTCTGATATCAATTGAATTCAATTCTGACTTTAGCTGAGGTTTTCATTTGCTGTTCAGACAATAGTTTTAAGATTTGAGACTAGAATTTGACGCAAACATTACACACAAAAACATCAATTTTTCATTAATGACTCATTGAATGCATTTTATAAATACTATTCAAATAGATTTTAGGCACAAATCATTGTTTAAAGTCATATTCAGTTAAATATATTGCCATCAATTAGTTATTCATATTAGACTTGAGCTGCAAATCAATGGTTGGGTTTTAAATATAAAACAAATAATGAGGAACTTTACCACCAGTTCTGTTGTCAAAACATTATGTGATAAATATTGAGTAAATTAATAAATAGTGAAATCTATTGACAAACAGTTTTGTACTGACGATAATTTGGCCCAAAATTAGCCGTATTGTGGCTGTCCTTCAGCTGCAAAGCATTCATTGAAAATGCATTGAATGTTAAATGAAAAACAATGGCAATGGAGACGTGATGTATGAGTGGGTCATCACATCAATCATTAATTGGGATAATTGTCGAACGAACTGATGTACTCGAGTGCAGCCCTATAACAGAACTGATACTGATCTTCGGTCTGAACCATACCTGGCCTTTGAGTGCGAAGTGTTCGCACTGTTTGGAACAGATCGGCCACACCTTCGTTCTGCAGCCGCTCTAATACTATACTCAATGTTATGAATACACCAGTCCTGCCAACGCCAGCACTAGAATCACAAAACACACTCATGTCATACCATTTCAATAATCAAACAACTAGTAAACAAACCTGCAGTGAACAGCGATGGGTCCGTCGTGACCGAACTGTTCCTTAGTCTTGTGGACTTGTGTTATAAACTCAATGAATCCGTCGCCAGATTTGGGAACTCCCTGTTCGGGCCATTCGACGAAATGGAACTGACGAATCACTTTCGACTGGCCGTCCTATCCATGCGAAACAAATGCAATCAATAATCAAAAGTAACATTTGGAGCACTTTGTATATACCCGGGCGTCAGTGATCTTAAATTCCCTGAGTATATACTGAGGCATATTATACTCAGTGATGGGGTCGACAACGAAATACAAATATCTCTGCGATCGCTCTAAAGGCCAGTATTGGTGGCACTTTTCGCGTCCCATTTCTTTCAGTTTAGTTAGAATGACGACAATATTGGAGTTGTGTTCCCAAAGCATTCGCCAAAAATCTTCAGTGGTTTCGGGAAGGGGTCCCTGAGTGGCGATATAAGCGCTCCGGTATTTATAGCCGTCAATAAAACTGGCGTTTATATAATCGGATCCTTCGACTCCTCTGAGGGGTTGTAAGAAGACTCGCGTCGACTCATACGGCAATATATTCATGAGTCGGTTCTTAAACTTATTGACGGGAAGGTTAGCGCTGATGAACTTATTGACCACAGTCTTCATGGACGCAATCTTCTTGAACTCCAACTCCATGCCAGTGATGTTCTCTCCGGGAACCACTTGCATCAGCAGTTGGATGTGGTTATACAGACTGCGCGCCGACACCTCTGTGTTGCCGGCGATCACCGCTTCCAGCACTGCGTCGTGAATGAAGATATACTGGTCTTCGGTCTGAACCGTGTAATTGCGTTGAGCTCTTAGACACGTCACGTGACCGTAGATGTCGATCGTGTTCTCGTATTTGAGTCGTTCGAGCATTGAATCGATCACAACATAACAACCCGTCCGACCTTTTGGTCGTTTCAATACAACAATTAATGTCTCAAATCTATAAACTGTAAGCAAAAAGTGAATGACATACCGACACCGGCCGAGCAGTGTATGATGAGTGGTCCGGCCTCTGGAGGATTCATTGTCTTGACTCTCCTCAAGAACATAAGAAAGGGCGTCGGGTGGTCGGGCACGCCGTGATCGGGCCACGCCGTGAACTGGAACTGACGCACTTCACGGGTGTCCCCATAACCGGTTCGCTGCAAACTAAATGTGCGAATACAATACGAGGCCAACTCTTCGTAATTAGTGAGCGTCACATGCATTACGCCATAGGATTCTGTGCCTCGCGATGGCCAGTATTGGTCGCATTTTATACGAGTTCTCTCTTCCAGTTTAGTCATCATAACGACGGCCGCACTTCTCTGTTCCCAAACCATTCGCCAAAAATCACCTGAAATACCAAACATCGCAATCAAAACACATGTTCAAAAAATGAATGGCAAGCAAACTGACCAAAAGTCTCGGGCAGCGGTCCCTGTGTAGCGATGTAAGCGTTTCCGTGACGATATCCGTCACAATAATTGGCATTAATATAGTCAGAGCCGGGAGTGCTGTCGAGGGGTTGGAGTACAACCCGGCTGTGATCGTATGCAATGACATTGGCGTATCTGTTCTTCGGTTTGTTGAACTCGATGTTCGAGTTATCCCAAGTGAACTGCTGTCCGGGTTCTATGGACTCGTACTCTTGAGAAAACTTGAGATTCTCACTCGCTTTGAGGCGCTCGATATGGTTAGAGAGCTCTGTGACCGGAATGGGCGGATGACTCATCATTGCCGGCGTCTGATAGTTAAGTCGCCGCAATTCCACCGGATCTGAGGGATGAGTCGTCAGATCCCGCGGTTCTGCCGAACTTAACAACAATTTCATTGTAGTGTCCGCTGCGGGAGATTTGATGAGTTGTCGTCGTCTATAAGTTTCAGAAAAAAATATTAAATACAATAATGTTTACATTTGTATTAATAATACCTTTTAATAATACAAAATCCGACGGACATCACCACCAAAAGAATAGCCAATACTATTGATAGAATAAGAATAGCTCCAGACTTATCACCAGCTCTGGTGACTGGAATCCTGTCTCCGGGTCTGTCTGTTGCCTGAGGCTCTTCCTGTGGAACGTTCACATTCCTGGTTCCGTGTCCTTCAGCTGTTATCGCCTCCAAACTCAATGCATCAGAAAACGGAGAACTCGTGAATAGACTCTGCAATTATATACAAAATTATAACTTCCATAAAACACTAACAATCAAAACATAAATACCTTTATGGGAGTGTCGACAACAGCTCTAATGAATATATGGTATATAACGCCTTTCATTAGTCTTCTATTAACAAATCCGTTATATTTCTGTCCGTCTCCGAGAGAGTATGTGTTAGGAATAGCTCTTCGCATCCATTTGGCGGCAATGTATGGCCCGACGCGATCGCTTTGGGTCGCCGACAACTCTTCAATCGAGTACTTATCGGGTTCTTTGTTGACGTATTCGTGCGGAACGACCACTAAATAGTAGTGACTGATAGGTCCGTACTCTTCCGACGCTTGCGGCAGAATAACAGTGATTTGTTGTTTGTTTTGTGATTCAATGGTATCGGGTTTAACCATTGGTTTGGGCGCAGCCATAGCTGTCGTCACTGTTATCTTAGCGGACGGTCGAAACGATTCATCCGATGGCACAGCCGTTACGTTCACTTGATATGTGGTGAATGGCATCAAACTATTCACCTTATATTCCGTGACATCGGAAGAGACATAAATAGATTCGGGACCAATTGGCAACTTTTGAAGAACTCCCTGACTGTCATAGAACTCTTTGTGAGCGCCATATCTTATCCTATATTTAATTGGTTCCAACTTTTTGGGCGCTTTCCACGTCAGTGTCATCGTATGTGTGGTCACGTCTAACGCTTGCAAATTCAAGGGAACGTCCGTCGGATCCGTTCGCACAGTAATCAATTCGGAGAGTCGTCCCAAACCCTGATTAGTATAGGCGGCCACTCGTATGGCATACATAGTCTTCGGCTCTAAGCCAGTGACGGCTGCCGACCACGTGAGCGCCACTTCCTTTCGGTACCAGAGATCCAAGTCTTCGACAGGTGTTTGCGAATATAATACGTGATAACCTATTATGTCGCTAAAGAATGGCATTTCGTCCCACCAGACCTCCACTGATGTCTCGGATGTGCTCAACGATTGCACATTAGTTGGCGCCGGCGGTACATCACCGGGAGTTTGCAATTGAATTCGGTTACTCCACGGCCCCGTACCTCTACTCGTGTGAGCTCTTACTCTATTTAAAACAATTTTAAAACATTTATAAACACCTCAAATGCATGTCATAAGTAAACAATAACTTAAACAATGTATACCTAAAAGAATATTCAGTGTTTTCGTCCAAAGAGCTGAAAACCATACGAGTTTGTGATGTATTGTATTCGTTAGGGCTCTGATCGGAGAGTTTGCTAAAATGGATGCCATAACCGGATATTTTGCCATTTCTGTATTGAGGAAGCGGTGGATCCCAATTGACCACAACAGTAGTCGGACTTTGCAAACGATGAGTTAAGTTTTGTGGCGGAGCTCTTGGAATGCCTTCCGGTGTTTCGACATAGGCTACGGACTCCTGTCCCCAACCAATCACATTACTGCCCGCAATGCGGAACTCATATCTGGCCCCTCTGTCCAAATCTCTGATGATTCTGTGCTGTTCTTGCGGTTCGATTTCCATTTCTTCTCGATTCGTGCCATCGATTCGGCCGTATTTTAGTTTATATTTCATAAGTTGTCCATAAGTATGATTGGGTCGCGACCACTGCACTTCAACACTCATCTGCGGTTCGTCTTGCAATAGACGGATCAGTATATCGGGTCTGGAGGGGACGCCTCCCAATGTCCGTACGTTTGTCGAGCGACTTCTGGTTCCGTCGCCTTTACGCGTAACGGCAGCCACTTGTATGGCGTACTCAGTGTCCGGTTGAAGACCCGTTATGTTATAGTCCTGTGCCATACCGTCGGCCACATCGTATCGAATCGGATCATTAATGAGATCTCCATTTGTATTGATTTCTTGTACGTGTATTTGATAGCCTCTAATCAAACCATTTTGTTCCTTATGAATGGGTGCCAACCATTCAACTAATACTGCAGTGCTATTCAATGCACTTCCCTTTACATCTCGTGGTTCGCCCGGAACTGTCACAATAATATCATTTATCATTATTTAAATACTATAATTCTCATGTTAATAATTAGTGCAAACATTCAAACGCTTTAATAATTGATTAGATTTACCACAATGTATAGCATTTGTTACAACATATGAAAAATACGGCATAATATAGATCTATAAAAATTAGTGCTTATAAGCGTTAATATTGGGGTAAATGTCATGCAATGTGAAGGACCTCTTATTAGACACCCGTTAAATGTAGTTTGTTTTGAGAAGTAAGAAATTGGTTAGTATTTGATTACAAGTTATTCTCAATTGAAAGACAATTTTTGAGCATTAATTCTGTTATTGAGGAGACGAGAGAGAAGTAAAGTAGAGAAGCCATAAGCGGGACAAGTGGTAGACCTCTTACCGTCTTCGTCGGTGCGGATTAAAATGGGTTGAGAGGGCGGACCGTCGCCTAATACTGTGCCCGCAATCACTTGAATGCGATAATTTGTCCATTTGTTCAAATGTTTTAATACAACTGAGGACTCACTGGCGGTTACATTGGTCTCAAACTTTTTAGAAAGATTTATAGTGTCTTCGATATAAATAATTTTGTAGTAAGTAATGGTTCCGTGTTGTTTGGGAAGGGGTGGGGGTTTCCATTCAATTCGCACACTCTTTGAGTCTATTGCTATTCCGTGCACTTGTTGTGGAGGGGCTCCGGGAACTACATCGGGATAAATCAAGTCAAATGGTGCACCAAATAAACGCAACATAACATCAACAACAAAATTAACAGTTAACATCTTCACTGACAGTTACATAAATATCAAAATCAGAAATATTTTGTTAAATTTAATTAAAGAGTGCATTAAAATTAAATATATAAAATGATTTAATAGATTCTGATTTGTGATTAAACAATCGTATATCGCATATACCGTTATTTGTAAGAACAACACATTTTATATTACTTTTGAAAAGCAATTTCAATTTAACATTTATAATAAATTTAATAATATTAGTTACGTTTAATGTATAGTAATTGAAAGGCAATTAACTATAAAAATAGATGTAAACAGTTTCTAAATGTGTTTCAAAAGTACATAATAGAAAGCAAAACTCACCAAATTGTTCAGTTTTGACGGGTATGGGAGGTGTGGCGGCGCCCTCACCCCTGCGAGACTTGGCGGCCACCCATACGTAGTAGAGAGTGTCGGGATTCAAGTCACCTAAAGTGAATGTCTCGACATCAGGAATGGCGCGCTTCTCCTCCCTATTGGTGAACGTGTCGTTCCAATAGACTTCGTAGCCAATGATGGCTTCGCCCACATGTGTCGGCTTTTGCCAATTGAGTTGCACTGTTGTCGAAGAAGTGGCCGTAGCCTTCAGGTTCGATGGTTGACTCGGAACTCCCTGTTGGGTCTTCACCTGCACCGGCACTGACAGCGGACCCGCGCCTCTGCTCGTGAATGCCTGCACTCTAATTGTATAAATCATATGCGGCTGTAAATCGGATATTGTGGTCAATTGATTGCTGTCGACAATCTGTGTGCTCCACGCTGTGGTCGGCAGACTGGGCTGAGCCGTGTAATACACTTTATAGCCGGTCACCTGCCCGTGAGGCTCTTCGGGCTGATCCCATTGCACTACTATTGTGCTTGAGCTCAATGGCCGGGCATTCAAATTGCGTGGATTTGACGAAATCACTGTTTGGTTAATATTTAATTCACATTTAGATTATAAATTATTACTTTGAAAACATTTGTTGAAAACATTTGTAGTTTTATAAAAAGCAAAACTAAAATTAGTACTTTTGCTAAATGCGATAAATGATGATTATGTTAAGTGTTTAGTTCACAACAATAGACATCATTTACTTAACGATAATAGCATACAATATAAATGCATTTGTATTGCTTTTAGACTAAAAGTTTTAGTGATTGAGAATACTTTCAAGTCTAGAAATTGAATGCTTTTAAGACTTACTTCGATATCCATTAATAGCTAATGAAAGCGTTAATTGAAAGGAAATGAAGTGTTAAGTAATAGAAACAATTGTTTAAAAGGAAAGTAGAAATAATTAAAATTCAATTACTTGTCTCTCCGGTGGTGACGATTGCAGGATTGCTGGCCTGACCCCTACCGATGGCATTGACGGCCACCACATAGAACTCGTATTCGGTATAAGGGGTGAGCGAACCCACGATATAGAAGAATGTCGTGATTCCACTGATTTCACTCAACTCTTGGTTCGCATTCTTCGGTTTGTATTGAATAACAAAATATACGATATTTTCAGCGCCGATATCGTAAGACCACGAAAGCCGCACTGAAGTGGGCGTCACGTCTGATATCCTGACATTAGTGGGCGGTCGCGGCAGTGACTGCACCAACACTTGGGTTAAGGCCTCAATGTTTCCAAGTTTTGAGTGTGCAATACATGTGTCTGTTTTGATAAATAGTGTCATAATATAAAAATAGTTTAAAATTAAGTGTAAAGATACATACAATTAGCACTTTCTCGGATGTCCTCCAGTTTGAGAACATTCTTCCCAATTGGCATATTGTCGGCAGTATTCAAGTCAGTCGGACCTCTCTTCCAACTGACGTAAGGCATTGGAGAGCCGACGGCAACACACGTCAAATTCAGAGCACTTCCGGGCATTACTTCGTATTGCTTTTCGGGTGGAATCGAGAAATATGGCGGAACCACTCGAGTGCGGACGTAGAGTGTGGCCAAATCTGAGTACGCGGTGCCGATCCTGTTCTCGGCGATGCACTCGTATTGGCCCTGATCTGCCTCTTCGGCGCCCACTATCTGCAGAGAAGCGCCCGAATAGTATGAATAGCGAGTATTACTCATATCTATTGGGATCATATCCTTAAACCACGTGATATGGGGGTCGGGATCGCCCTCAGCCTTACAAGGGATCAGAGCGTTTCGACCCCTCTCTACGCCCTGCATATGCGGCTGAAGTGTAAACCGGGGAAACCCTTTCGGTATCTCTTCGTCTGTCAACACAATTCAAATGGTATTAAATAACAGTATCTTTCGATACCATAGCATAACATACCGGAGAAGACATTGAGAAGAGCCTGTGCTCTGACGGGTTCGCCGACACCATTCTCGGCCAAACACTCGTACGAAGCGTTGTCTCGCATCTGACCAAACAATACAACAAATGAACATTAAATCAAAGTCTACTTCAATATCGCGGTAATCATCACAAAAGGCTAATCCATTGGCTTATGAATGGCGCGAATGACAACAAACAGACATTGTATGTGAAGATGACTGACGAGCTGTCAAAACACTCGTTAACACCAATACTTACAGCTCTGACGGGTTCTATGCGAAGAACGGATCCGTTGGGTATCTCGAGAACAGTGTATCGTTGAGTGACGAGTCGTTTGCCATTCTTCCGCCACTCGATCTGAGGCCTGGGAGTGCCGATCGCCGCGCAGACAAATGTGGCCACACGTCCCGACACAACCAACTGGTCTTTGGGCGCTGTTATGATTCGCGGCGGATCTGCAAAAACAAATGCAACCAATGGGTGAGCGAGTGGTGGACACGAGTGTCGCGGTGTGGGAACAGACCATCGGCTAAGACATCGGTGGCCGACATAAACGCCAATAAGAGTAGGGGTGACAAGAGTTGGGCCACCATTTGGACAGTTGTTTGGACAGCCATTTGGTTACTGACCGCACGTTTGGGCCGTGAGTTCATACAACTCGACACTGAGTCATGTTTTCGTTAGTCACGTCCACTTCAAAGTCCGGTCCATTCAGTCAATCAACTCTTGAGTCAAATGTTGTCTCCATTTTGTTGTCAATACATTCATAACATTCAATGCATTCATACATTCACTCAATACAAGTCCATACAGTCATACACTCTCACTGACCCAACACTACAACACTATTAGTAGTACTGTATGTGAGCTCTACTGTACGGCACAGCCAGACATTGACGAGCAGTGCAGTGAAGCCAACGCTCCTGAAAACGATCGATTGGATGCCAACTCCGCTATTGTTTGTATGCCTTAACGCTCTAATCATTATTATTAAATAACACTACTCTTTAATACTCAACTACATTACCGGTAAAAGCAATACAATGCTTGTCAAAGTAACCTACATACTTTTAGTAAAGGTCTTTTACACACATTCTCTATGGGAACACTATATGGTATAAATTCAAAGTATTTATTGATGAATCAAAATAACAATACACTTAATGTAATCGAAATTAATTGGCATTTAAATAATTAATGTATCAAATCTTTAATGACATTCTTATGGCTCAGAGCTGTCAGTAACGCAAACACAACACAATTGGTTGACTGTATGTGTGGCTAAAGAATGTCATCAAATGTAATGCAAATTGTAATACTGTTAGTATTGTATTGACAACATTTGCTTCAATTACATAATATGTAAAGAATTTTGTATTTACATTACTTTTACTAATGAATTGAATGAATTTTAAATAAAATATTGCTATAAAACATATAAATAAGCACTTTATTGTTGTTGTGCCACACTTTCGGCGCTCTCCTCTTTCGCCAAATCACTGCTTTCTTGAGAATCGGAGCCTATTTTTAGCGACTCTTTCACTATTTCATCGCTATTTGTTTCGTTAGTATCCGTCTGTTGGCTATCGTTTGAAGCGAAGCCCGAGTTTTCATCAGTAGTTGCGGTTGTAATCACTTCTTTATTTTGGTCCACGGGTTCAGAAGATTGTGTTTCCATCTCAGACTCGGCCTCCGGTTCCGTATTTTGAGTGTCTTTGGGTTCTTCTGTGTTCTCTAAAGCAGACATTTGTTGTCCTTCAGACTCAACGCTCTCTTTTGCGGTGTCTGTCGTTTCGACCGGCGCTTCAGTCACGACGTCTTGAGTTTCCATTTTCTCCACTTTGTCAGTGTTTTTAACCATCTGTTCCTCTCTGAGGGCGTGATCTTTCTTAATCTGTTCCAAAGCCTTGTCAACCATTTTCTTGAAAGTGTTGGCGTCGACCGCTTTAGTCGCGCACTTCTTGCGGATCTCTTCCTTGAACTGATCGCTCGCTTCAATGAATTTTCTCTTTTTGTGGACAAACTTTTCTTCGATCTGTTGGAGCTCTGCCTCCAACTTCTTTTGATGCATTGTTAACGACTGGACCTGACGTTTAAGGACTTGCATTCGGGCGTTCGTCACGACAGACCTGACATCGGGAACAATAGAGTCGCTGAAGATCTCGTTAATGAGTCGGTGATTGCGTTGATAGCGAGCTGTGGCTAAATGTTTGACTGAGAACTCGTCACAGTCTTCGTCATCGTCTGCCGCCTGAATGCAAACCTTTCCTTCGGATTGCTTTTGAGGCGACGGAAAGCCCTGAAGGGAAGAGAAGCGAACGGTTAGTCTGATTGATGTCGCGATCGACTGATTGGTCGACAACTGAGAGCTGAGAACAGAGCAAAAGCTGCAAAAACCAAAAATATGCAACTCTTGGATTAGACTAGTGTTCAGACATAAGACTCGAGTGATTGTCTCAAGTGTTGAGAACTGAAGAACGGATTTAAGAACAAATCTCACCAACAAATTGGTTGTGTGTCTGTCGTGGGCTGGCGTTTGTCTGCTGTGGTCATCACCTACTCGTTGAGCTAATCGGATGTGATTAAGAGATTAGACAATCATTATTTCCATCAGTGCATCGATGGATACCTTTGGCTTTGGCTGAGATCCACGATTGATATGCGGGAGAGTTGTGGTACGACTTAAGACAATCATTATATTCAACCTAAGCATACGGTCCACACGTTTTAGCCATAAGATAGTTAACCATTAATGCAAATCAAAAGATCCAAACCTTTTCGGCTTCAAAGGCTTCGATATATTCTTGTTTCTCATCGTCTCCTAAGTCTCTCCACATCTGTCCTATGATTTTGCCGATTTCCCACAGCTTTAGGTCTGGATTATCACCTTTCACCACATCCCACACCTACAACAACACCCATCAGGTCATACAGTGTCATACAGTGTACACCATTCCCAACAACAATCACATATCAATTTACCACATATTAGACACTAATTGGCATTAAATTCAATGTCGAGTAATTCATTGTGTAATCAATATATTGTATATCATATCAAATGAGCAAAAGTTGCATATATTTGGTTCACAAGTCATCAGTCAATCAATCACTGAATCAATTATAGACTAAACTCGAGTCACACTAACCTTTCGGCTGTACCTCATGTACGGCATCAACGGCTTGTCCGGCGGTTTCGGGGCCTTCGGGAGCCGATGCTCGCCCTTAAGACACCATTCAAGACAATCAGAGATTAGTCATCACTATATCACTCATCACATCCATCCTTACCATCATTTGTTGCGCTCTTTGACCCAATTTTGTGGGATTAAAGCCCGGATGGCTGTACTGTGAAGACACAAATGGCGAAGAGTTGGACATCTTCTTCACCAGTCAGTGATGAGTTGATCCGTCAAACCATACAAACCATACCAACGATACTAACGATTGCTCTCAAGTCGAGGACAAAGCGATCGATGCCATCGTTTCGCCCAAACCTGTCCATCAAATACGTGCACCAAATGTGTCAATACAAGTGAATACAAGTTTTGACTAACTTTTTAGCGATTAAACGCTAAATTGAATGACAAATTGCTTTTTGTCACAAATGTATTGACACTTGTGTTCATTTCACTTATTGTTAGCCAAACACACGTCGAATGAGTTGTCTATTTGTTTGAATGAATCAATTGATTACATTTCATACAACTATCCGTTTAATACATTGATTGCTAGTATTGATTGTCTTCAAACCATTGGCCACCGGTTCTCAACTTATTGCTAAACTTAACGTAAACTTTGAGAATATAGGGTTAAAAAGTGTATTGAAAATCATTGCGATTCATAGCTCCGAAAATATAAGACAGGTATGTTTTGCCCATCACTTACTGACGTGTACTCCAATAGTGTACACATTTTTACACAAATATATTCTTTTATTAACTTTTAAATGTTGTATAAAAAACATTTGCTTTAAAATTCATTAACAATATATAAAGTCATAACTTTGGCTCATATCTAATGATGGGAACAATGTTTGACTGAAGTTTTAAGTAATAAATATACGTTTATGTAATACATGCGGAAAAAGTTCATAAACTAGAGTCTTGTAGTTGGGAAGTGTTTTGGTGATGAGTTTTGTGAACAAATGTGCTGAACGTTGAGAACTGATGAGAGGTTTGATTGTCGTCGGGGGAGTCGATGCTCTGTTGAGTCATAATTGTCGGGACGTATGGATCCAATTCATCGTCAGTACTGTTAGATCTCATAACCCACGCGTTTGTTTGCATCTTCTCTTTGGCCACTCTTTTATTGAACTCATGTTTGGCTCGTCTCTCCTTTGCGACCGATTCTAACCGCTGATGACTTATAACTGGTGGCCAACTGTCGCTGCTTTGCATCTCGAGCTCAATCTTTTCGTACGGATGTATTGGTGCTCTAATTGAGCGCATTTTAGGCAAAAACCAGTTAAAGACAATTCCCTGAAGTATAACCACTTCCCATACGTAACAGAATATGAAGTTTGCGATTGAAATTGTGAATAATATTAGTTTGAAATGAAACGGAATATCTCTGAACTATGAATACAATTGAATAAATATTATATTTATTTCTTATAATATTTATTAAATGATAGAATTGTCTTACGTTTAAGAAAGTCAATACAAATTGTGGCGGAAATAAGATAACGCTCGCGACTAATGCAAAGTTTATCAAAACCACTAATAAATACCATTCTATACAATAATTAATAACATGTTAATTATAAAAATATGGTTTTCATATTTTGTTTGACAATTGATATCAGCTAAAAGTTGTAGGGAATATAGAAACGACATGCAAAGCTATGGGGGGAACACAATTCAGATGAAGCCAATGAGAATTAGCTTTTTGAGGCGGTTTAAAATGGGAATATTATGTGAAATAAGGTGATCACAACTGATGCCTATGATTATTCTTTAGCAGAATAGTAACGTTATGTTATTCTATACTAATCCAATAGAATACAATGTTAAGTGTGTATCAATGTATGTAAACTATTTGATTAGAAATGGTGATTAGTTTATGAATCATAAACATAAGTTATGATATTATCAGCCATTCTTGTTTGTGTTTATTAACGCCAATTTGAATGACAACCTCTTTTATAGACAGGCTATACCCCCAGGCCCTGACTTTTACTACCGACGCTACTGTATTCTCTAGTACAAATGACTCTTATACCGGTCACTATACACGCTACGCCTCGACGTATGCGTTCGCGACAATTCAAACACAAACTCTTCATACCTTCAATAATAGGGATATAAAATCAATACAACATTTTAAACATTAAAGACTGTATATAATTACCAGATTTGAGAAATAGTTAATCGTCTAATTCCTAAATACAGTATCATTTGAAACACAATGAATGAGTACATAGAAAGTTGACCGTTTTTTGACTCTTGTCAAGAGCACCCTTCAACAAACTGTTAATAACCTATCCGAAATCAGCACGGCTTGTGATGGCCGCCATTATATAACTCCTAATATAGCTGCTTCTGTATGCGCGGAATTCATTGGTTTAAGTAATCATTAATAAAAGCAATCATTTCTACGCCTATATATCACTGACCATCTGATGGTTTGTTTCCCTCCCAGAAGAGGATCAGAACGGCTCCGAGTAATACAAAACAATAGCACACCTGATATTTAAAGGCACCGATAGTGGCCGATAGAGTAGCTCTGCCTTCGCTAATAAGCATCGGAACACATGAGATGTTTTTCTCTTTGTAAGTGAAAGGCGAGGCCACAGACGCTTCCGCTACTGATAATGAAATGCCGGCGTTTGCTGTCCTCAGAGCTCCGCAATCATTAGCGCCTATTTTTATAATTATTTTACCATAAGAAATATAATACAATAATAATTGGACAAAACATACCGTCGCCACACATACCCACCTGATGGCCCTGTTTTTGAAACACTTCTATCAGGTTTAGTTTGAGGTCGGGTGACATTCTAGAGAATATGGTCCCTTTAACATACTAAACCAAGTTATTAAAAACCAGTAAAACAGCTTACTCGACTTTCTAACACGGGAGTTAACGATTTACTATAGAAGGACAAACCCCTTATTGGCCGTTTTCTCAGAGAAGCTCGAGAGGTATCCTTTTCATATTAAGCTTTTCACTAAAACCGGGAAGTTTTGCATAACTATAGAAAACACGGAGCGCTTGGTTTTGGTTCGGGCTTTCATACAGTTCTGCCTCCACTTTGATTACAGAATCCGATTCCTCTATTAAACCGCACTCTCGGCCAACACTTATTGATGTCAATAAGTTATCGCCGGTTATCATAACTGAACGAATGTTTGCATTCTTTAAGGTTTTCAAAACAGGAATCGTTTCCTTTTTGAGAATATTCTGAAACACTAGAAATCCTTCAAAAATCAATTCTGACTCCAATTCTTCTCGACTTAACTTTAAGACTGTTTCTAAGTCTGCGTTAATCTCTTTGGAAGCGGTCGCTAATACTCTCAGACCATCTCTTGTATACGATTCCAATACAAGCGTACAGTCTTTGGGAACTGTTGTTTGATTACAGAAGGAAACAATGAGTTCAGGCGCTCCTTTCATGAGTACTACATATTTGTTATCAAACGCTTGCTTCACAATAACGATCATTCTTTGGAGCATTGATTCAAACGGAAACTGTTTGACAATTCCGAACGCAAATATATCTTCATTTTGGTCCTCATTCTCCATAACCGGTCCAACAATTCTTTCGGGATTTCTCTCGAATGCCATTTCATTGTAAATAAAATAATCGGATTTGAACTGCCATTTGATGGCCTCAAATAGCTTTATATCAAGACTTTCTCCGTCCACTTTGTCATCCGTTTCACTCAATGAATGACAACAACCTAACGATAGCAACAGTTTGTTATCTATATTGAGTTTAGAGACATCACGAATGGGTTCTGTAAATGAATAGTCGAGAACCGGCACAACACCCGACAAGTCTATCGAGTCTTCTGTTAAAGTTCCTGTTTTATCGAAACACATGATATCTACTCCACCGCAACAGTTGATGGCATTTGGATTGAGACAAAAGACACCCTTCTTCCTGAGCCGACGTTGTGAGTGAGCGTTAATACTGGTCATGACTGCGGGCAGTAGGGGTGGCACCAGAAACGTGGCCACATCTAACACTATGATAGCTATATCACCAATTTTTGCCTATCAATCATACCATTTATGAATTTAATGAATGACAATTTAGTAATTTTAATACTGGATAACATACCTTATAACGAGCGAAACAATAAGCAGTGTATGCCATACAAGGAATTCCGAGTATAAAGAATATTGCCATACATTTAATTAAATCTTTTTTTAATTTAAAGTTCACGGGTTTTGGGAATAATATACTTCGAACTAATTCTCCTTTCGTTGTAAAAAATCCTGTTTAAAAATTATAAATTAAAAATATAGTTTAGAAATTATATTTTTTAAATTTGTTGTCAACAGAAATACCTGTTCTAACAACTATTGCTTTAACATAATTAGTATCACTTGATTGTACGCTCAATACTTGAGTTCCAGAGAATAATGTGTTAATTTTGTGAGTCTTTGGATAGTATAATGAATTTGGATCTTCAGTGAGGGATACTTTAGAGATGGGAACCGATTCGCCGGTAAGCATACTCTCATCCATAATACACGAACCACTCATGAGAACGGCATCGCATTCCACTATAAAGTGGTTGTTATGTGTCGACAATATGATCACATCTCCCGGAACTAATTCTGTCGACTTCTTCTTCACAATTGTATCGTCTCTAACAACACTTACTTCTGACTCCGAATGAACTTTTTTTCTTAAAGCAATTGATTGCTAAATAATTTTAAATTTCATTAAAATGTAATTTTTAAAAATTGACATTAAATGACATAAAATTTTTATCTAAATTTAGATTTAGATACTTAAGTATTGATGAATTTGACCATTCTACATTCTTATCACTTATTCTTTACTATATTTGTGTTTAACAAAACAAGGTTTGTAAGCAAAGCACTAGATTATTATAAAATTAGCTTTAAAACATAGATGTACCAGTATCTATAATATATAGATTATAATACATGTATATAGATTCTATATTGTCTAACATTGTCTAAATACAGTATATCATTATTTATACATCTACTGTCTATACTAAACAAAGTTACAATTTTCCATAATCAATCATAGCCACAATTTAAAGCAACTTAGTTGGTAAGAAAATTACACTATTTGTGGCAATGTTTAAACATGTTTTATGCGTTAGTCAATGCCTTAACATTAAATATATGGTGATTTGAATAATTGGAAGGTGTAGCTTATTCTTAACCCTGATGCAAAATGTTGATTACATTTTAAAATGATAAATTGAATATACCTTTCGAGTTTGCCAAACGTGTAAAGTTACCTAAAATATGCATAAAATGAGAATTTTTACACAAAGATTGCAATTCTAACCGAAAATATAGAGAGAATGAGAACACAAACGGAGAATTGATAATAGAGTTGAATCATCCAAATGGTGAAAATGAACATTTGGTACACATAAAAAGGACCCGTAATCTAATGGTAGACATAGGATAATATTAATTAGACGAATGAATTCACTTAATTATATGAATAACTTAATCACTTCTTCGACGATTAATTTCCAAATGGGTTTAATTTGGACTAAAACTGAATTCAAACCATACAATTGCGACCGAAGAATAGCCTCATTAGAAGTCAAGCCTTCGATCATTGAGTAAATGATTCCACATTTATAGGACTCTAATCCTCTGATATAACATTTAATTATTAGTCGATTATATTAAAGAGATTATTAATAAATGTATCAATACTTGAGTTTCACAAATTGATTCAATTCTGTTCTCCAAATATATTTGATTTTTTTATGGAAAAAATGAGCGCAATTTCCGGTGCTTTTAATTCCTTGAATCACTTTTTCCACATATTCTTCGCCAAAAGAATCCTTAATAAAAATATTATATATAAAACATGTTTTGGAAATGTTTTGCTTAAAAACATAATTACTTTGAGTACAACAGTGTTCGCCTGATCTAAAGAGCACCGGCTGTGAGTGATTCTAACTCTTTGGGATGGTTTCCAAGTAATGATAATCAAAACCATACCACAGGAGATGATAACCAACATGATAAATAAAATATAGCGCACATGCGATGGCATATAGCCCTCGATTATTAACTGGTCGTCTTCGCCAACATTGATCCGCTCATAAGCGGACATATCTTTTGCTTTCATCTCTTGTCAGACGATTAGACTTACAGAAGAGTTGTTAAAATTGTTATAACATTAACGCATAAAAAGATGAATGGTTTCAATGAAATATAATTCATGTCAATTGACTCTCTAATTGTTTCTAACATTTAGTAACATATTCTCAATATGAAGAACAAACGGCGGAAATGTCTCCGTTTATTGTCATTTAAATTAATTGATTTCTATTAATTCAATGTAAAAACAAAACTCCAAAACCGTTACTAAAGTTTTTGTTGATTTTTATGCAAAAAATGTCTATAAATTGAATGAAAACATCAATCTTAACGTTAATTAAATGGAATTCTAAGATAAACTTATGCTGAACTTTGAAACTTCTTTTAGATAATCATTTTATATGCTTTTATATTGCCTGAGAGAGCGAGAGAGAGAGAGAGAGAGAGAGAGAGAGAGAGAGATTTATCTGTGATTTATCGTCTTGTTTTTACATTTTATTCAGCTATTTGTGAACAAAACAATTGTCCTTTTCTTTTGTAGCAAAGAATATACGCATAAAGATATCCATAAAATTGAATCTATTGTTAAAATGTTTTATATATTTTTATNATGGTTTTCTTTTATTTATATTTTATTTATTGTATTAAATTATATTAAATCAAAGCCTTTGTTATACAAACAATGTGTTGATGTTATGTCCTTCCATACACTTAAAGTGATTTATAGATACAGTGGTATACATGTACTGTATATTAAGCCTAAAATTATATAAAAGAACCAAGTTCACTTTCAATGCATAAATTGCCAAAAATTGTAAATTAAAAGTTTAATATTTTTTTTTAATTTGTAAAAATAATTATCATTTCAATTATATTTAATATTTGTATAAATGAACTAAAACTAATACGCCCTTAGCTATAAATAACATATAAAATTTATATTAAATTCTTAATTTTGGTATAACTTTTGTCCAATATTTCGGAATTGAGAAATTCTTTTGGAATATTATTCCACTCATCCATACTTTTCTAGTAATATATAATATTGTATATTTATTCATAAAATATTAGATTTGATATTCAAATTTTTTCTGATAAAAGTGGTCACTGCGGCCAAACCTGAGGTCTTCTGGCCAAATGAAATATACCATCGTACTTCTTACAGAGTGTACTTTCGATTTATAACATTAATTTTCAGTTGCACGCTTGGCATAATTTGAACATTACCATTTATTTAATGAACACATAATTACATTTTACTGCAATTTAAAGCTTATAATGAAATCTCATTTACACAGTTGTAATTAGGGGTGAAAATCTCAGTGAAATTTTCATATGAACATTTCATTTAGACTAAATTTTGAAGTTTTGGGCTACATTTTTATAAAAATGTGAAATCTTCATATGCTTTTTAACTAAATACTTTTAACAGATCTGTCTATTAAATTGCCGTCCAGTGAAAGTACGAGAGTGACAACAACTGCTCCCTCTGTAATGCTGTATTGCTATATAGTGTTGTCACTCTCGTACTTTCACTGGACGGCAATTTAATAGACAGATCTGTAATGTAGTGAAATATATAAATACCAAACCGCCGGGAAATTAGTAAATATGTGAAATATAGATATTGCTAAAGAGTGGTTGAAAATGCTTGGAGACCCCCCTAAATGTTGCCAAACTTTTAGCACTTACAGTACATCTCTAGTTGTAATTGTTATTTAGAATTAAAAGCAACATTTTAAAACTAACAATAAACTAGAATCGTATTCTACACACATTGATCTCATATAACCAGAATCAGTGTATTTCCAACCATCATCTAACTGACATATTCTACTGTATTGGATCTGTAAGTCATTGTATAGCCAATAACTACTGCTGTAAAATTTGTTACTCAAAAATTACAAAATATTATTGGAAATTATAATATTTAGACCTTATATCAAAAAAACTAATATTTGTTGAATATGTAACAACTTTATAAAATTAAATTTTAATTCTTATATTTAATCGTTAATTGATATTTTGAAAGTACATTTAATTTGTTTTTAAATCTTATGAGAAATAACATGAGACCCTATTTTAAATCTTACCTATACCAAATTAAACATTTAAAGTTTTAGGCTAAAACTTTAACTATATTTGTGAGTTAATGTTATCTTATAATGTTAATCCTATGGGTCTAAAACTTTCTGTATTTTGGGAATCCCATAATGAAACTGATGCTAATTGGACAACAAATTCTCCAAAATTGGAAAATTCTTTATAATGAATCGAGTTAACATGAATTGGTGTTAGCTTTTTCATTTGTTGCATATCTTATTGCTCTTATATTCTGGCTTATTATGACTGAATGGGGACTAAAATTAATTTTTCGGCTTAATGTTGACAAGTGATCAAAAGTTATAACTAGTGAATAGAGTTTTGTTTGAAATGTTTAAACAATCAAAATTACAAAATAGTAAAATAAGATTTAAGAGTAGATTTAAATAATATTAATTGTATTAATAAAACGACAAAACAATAGTGTATTTTGAGGATTTCTATTGTGGAAATGTGTTATAAAATTCGAAATTTTACAATGACTTAAATGAAAACATGCATGAATATTTAGGAAATAAATTATTTCAAATAATATACAGTAACAACTTTTTAATGTGCTAAAAGTTAAATATACATTTTTGCAATGAAATCCGTTTTTGAAAAATGACTAACTATTTTCTGAATCAGAAATTCTGATGTAATATTTTGGGTTATCTATTGCAAAGATATCACAAAATTACTAATCTTAAAACCAATAAAAATCATAACAATTTTATGCAATAAATTAATAAAATTACAATAGATGTGAACTCTAATTATTATTATAAGTCATGGAAAAAAGAAAATGCGCTTATTGGCGTACAACTAAAAATTGTTTTATACTTAAAGTACTCAACTTTAAGCAAAGTTGTAATTGTCATAATAGTCATCAGCTATCACTTATTATATCACCAAATTTTCAATTTTTAACCACAATTCAGATATGAATAATGTGGTTTATAGGATCGTTCGGCTGCCCCTCCCCCCTCTCCCCTCCCCCCTCCCCCCCACCCTATGGGATTTAACATGGGATTGCATGTTAAGTCTATGGCTATACTTTAACATGGGAAATGCTTTTCCTATGGGAATGCAAAATATGAAGGGAAAGGGTAGTTTTTCTCCATGTTAATCCTATGGGGCTAATGTTAAGTCTATGGGAGAAGGCTTTAACATGGGTTTCTATGGGATTACAGCTTAAGTCTATGTCATAGGAATAACATGGGTAACGCTAATCCTATGGACAATGCTAACTCAATGGGACTAATGCTAATCTTATGTGTAATGCTAAGTCTATGGCATAGGAATAACATGGGTAATGCTAAATCTATGGGAGTAATGTTATTTCAATGTAATGATGCTTTTTCTATTGAAATATACTAAGTAAATCTACAGAATAAATAGAACTAATTGTTGTCAAAAACATTTAAAATTAACAAAATAATAATAGTGAAAGTATTTCAACAATAGTATTGAAAAATTTAAAATCTTTGATGTATTTCCCGAATTGTGGTTAACGTATAGCATCGCTGTGTGATCCTTGTTTATTCAACGAATTAACTTGATTTTTAGGCAATAAATAAAATACAGCCTCGATTTGAGGACTTCTGCAACTTTTAATGCCATTCCTTTAACAGACAACAGAAGTGATAGGAGTCGGTGGGAATCGGAAGGGGGTATATTGGGGTATAGGGCAGGGTTGGTATAGAATTTAAATCCCCCGTATAAAAAATGTTTTAATTAGTTAATTTTTTAATTGCATTTTTGGTAGGTATTTTTAGGTACTGAAATCGTACAAAAACCCATTTTCTTGGTCTGAACCTTTTCCTGGTCATTTGTAGATGATCTCAAATTGTTTGTTTCCCGCATCTCCATTGTATGAACATATTCTAGGCAGATATTTTTTACATTGGTCTCCCATATCAGTTTGACCATTACCGACGGGTGGTCAGCATTGACTGGGTATTACGGCGATGATCCTGGTCGTTAAGAATTTTCAACTATCACAATCATTGATACTCATTTAAACAATTTTTATCATATATAGTTTTAATTTTTCCGGGAACAATTTTGTAAAATACAACATTATGAAATTTCTACAAAATTAATGTTGAAAATTGGTGATGTTCGGAGATTTGCTGGTCATCAATGGAAAATGCTAATAAATTTTAGTTTACAGTAAAATGATTTTACATTATTATATTTTTACACGAGGATATAATCTATAAACTGGGCACATCGTTTACTGGAGAAATAATTAATTTACGTTCACACTATAAAAGCGCATTTTCTTTTTTCCACCACTTATATATTTATTTAAATGGGATTTAAATGAAATTAATTCAATCGTAATCACAATTTACTATTTATTGTGCATATTTATCGTTATTTTTGCCAGTTTTTGTAATGACAACAATGGGTCAAAAGGTTAACCCGGGGTAACCCTAGTCAAAGGTCAAAGTAAAAGATATATTTGACCCTTACTATTAGGGCTAATGGTCAACAAACTTGTTCACCCTTTAATATTTTTGCCATATTTTCTGAATCAGAAATTCTGATGTAATATTTTGGGTTATCTATTGCAAAGATATCACAAAATTACTAATCTTAAAACCAATAAAAATCATAACAATTTTATGCAATAAATTAATAAAATTACAACAGATATGAACTCTAATTATTATTATATTTATTTAAATGGGATTTAAATGAAATTAATTCAATCGTAATCACAATTTACTATTTATTGTGCATATTTATCGTTATTTTTGCCAGTTTTTGTTATGACAACAATGGGTCAAAAGGTTAACCCGGGGTAACCCTAGTCAAAGGTCAAAGTAAAAGATATATTTGACCCTTACTATTAGGGCTAATGGTCAACAAACTTGTTCACCCTTTAATATTTTTGCCCAAACTATTTAAAGTTGCGTTTTTGACGACTCTCTGCCACAGATGTCGACAATGTTTAGTGAAAGCAATGAATGGATGGGAACTCAGAATTGAATGAATTAACAATTGATTAAATCATTTGCAGATAAGAAGAAAATGAATGACAATTTCCCAGTCCTGAAGAACGATGTGATGGTTCGGGCGGCGAGGGGTGAGGCTGTGGGTCGAGTGCCTGTTTGGGTGATGAGACAGGCGGGCAGGTATTTGCCAGAGTTTCAAGAGTTTAGGAAAAAGCATGACTTCTTCGAGATCTGTCGGACGCCTGAATTGGCGGCTGAAGTGACTCTAATGCCAATCAGACGCTACGATTTGGACGCCGCCATCATTTTCTCGGATATTCTGGTCATTCCTCAGGCGTTGGGAATGGAGGTGCAAATGGTTGGAGGCGTTGGACCCGTTTTGCCCAATCCTCTCGTTAAACCGGAAGACGTGAAGACTTTACTCAAACTCGATGTCGATGTGGAGAAAGAGTTGCATTATGTGATGGAAGCGATTACTTTGACTCGACATAAACTCGACGGCAAAGTACCACTGATTGGCTTCTCGGGCGCGCCGTTCACTCTTATGGGTTATATGATAGAAGGCGGCGGTTCGAAGACATTGTCCAAAACCAAGAAATGGTTGTATCAGAACCCAGAAGAGAGTCTCCAACTATTGGATCAGTTGAGTGATGTGATCATTCAATATTTGGTGGCTCAGGTCAAGGCTGGCGCTCAACTCCTGCAGGTGTTTGAGTCAAACGCCGGCTTTTTGGGTCCAAAACAGTTCAACAAGTTTTCGCTTCCATTCCTCAAAAAGATTAGTGAAAAAGTGAAACAATCGTTAACTGATCTCAACGTCCCAACGGTTCCAATGATTGTGTTCGCAAAAGACGCTCATTTCGGCATTGAATCGCTCAGTCATTCTCAATACGATGTGATTAGCATTGATTGGGCGATAGAGCCATCGGAAGCGCGTTCATTGGCCGGACCGAAGGTTACACTTCAGGGAAATCTAGATCCCTGTGCTCTCTATAGTGATGTCCAACAAATCGATCTAATGGTCAAAGAAATGGTCGAAAGTTTCGGAACCAATCGATATATCGCTAATTTGGGTCACGGAATATATCCCGACGTAAATCCACAACATTTAGCCGTTTTTATCGATTCTGTTCACAAATACTCGCAAAACACTGACATTTAAACGCAATTTAATGCCAAATATATATTCATTTAATATTGTTATGAAATTTGAATTAAATTTTTAACGACAAAAACGGATCCGAATATAATTTTAGATAAATATTTACAAAATAGTTATTTTAATAATAGTTTTTATAAGAAAATTTTTATGGAAATTATAATCAAATCAAAACAATTAAATAAAATAGAATTAAATGTTTAATTAAATGAAAGTTCCAGTGATTGAGTGATTGGTCTTAAGAAGTGTTTGTCTGTGAGTTGTTCTGTGCATTGAAAGCGCTGTAATACCAGTCGGCCGTGAATTTGTTTGGATCATCCGTTTGGTACGGATGGACAACAATCTGTTTGGTTCCGACCGGCAATACCTCACCATTCGGTAGTGTTAGCGGTTCTGACGATATCATTGTCGTCATGAGGGGTCGCGGGGGCGGAGGGGGCGGTGGAGAAGGACTGTTATCGCCGGACATTTCCATGTCTTGCGAATTGACTGAAAGTATGGGAGGAAGTGATGAGTCTGTTTGGCTCTTAGACTCAGAAAATAAATCAGAATTGAAAGGAGTGTCTGAATGTGAGGTCGAGATTACGACTCCTATCTGTTGTTTACTATCGGTTTCGATTGTGTTGTCCTTCGTATCAATCACTTGTGAATCGTCTCTTTGGTCGTTAGATTCAATCGGTTTCTGGTCAACAGAATAAACAAAATTAATAAAAATAGAAAAAACAAATTTATAAATGAAATGAATTTACTTGTGAAGTGAGGGTCGAATCTAATTGATTAGACGATTCGACAGTTGTGGGCAAACCTTCACTCTTGACAGCACTTTCATCAGTATTGGCGTCGTTTTGGGGCAAAACATTGGTTGAGTCGAGAGTAAGCCCTCGTTGTGCCATCCATTCGGTCACATCGTTTTGGCTGTAGTCATAACTGGTGGCCATTGAGTACTGCGCGTAATAGGCGGACGTCAGTGACGGGTCGTTCACTTGCGGGTATTGTCCCAAACCGTACATTGAGTTCATATAATAATTATAATACCAGTTGTAATCAAAATTCATGTCGAGTTTCATTGGTTGCGATACAAATGCTTGTTGTGTTGAGTCAGCGTTCGCTGTCGTTACCGAACTCTTAGCCCTCGAGAGCCACTTCTTATGAGGTATTTTAGCCGTTTGTGGCAAACGTTTAGAGCGATGAGAATCGTCTCTATCGCCGCTATCTTTAGACTCTTTGTTTGAGTCCTTCTTCTGTTTGACGCGTTCTAACAGTTCTTTAGCAGTCGTTGTCCTCTTCTTCTCCTCATGGCTTCTGTCCTTTGAATGTGATTTCTCAGAGCTATGACTGCTGTGAGAGCGCTGTTCGCTAATGTTTAGACTAATTTCATTCATTTTGTGATAATTTTCCGATTCATTAGTTTTACTGCTTTTCGATTCGTATTTTTCCGATTCATTGCTTCTATGAATTGGCGAACTTTTTTGGACTTTTGCTGAATAATAGGCACTCATTGGAGCAGATTTCAAGTCGTCGTGCTTTTTATTGTCAACATTTTCATCATAATTGTGACCCTTTTTCTTCATTTTTTCGATGGCTCTGCGCTCTGAAGATGTCATTAAATCCAAGTCTTCATCTTTTTTGTCGTACATTTGTTTGACTAATTTTTCTCTCAGTTTTGTTTCCAAATCACGAGATTCTTCAGTAACGCAATGACTTTCATGACTCGGATTCAATTCTCCCATAAATTTCTCGTATTCTGTCGACAACTTCTCATTTTTACATCCATTTTCACTGTTTGTCCCAAAGTGTCGTATTTTCTCGATTTCTTCACTTATTTTATTTCTTTCTTTCGATTGCTTGAAATCGTCTGAATTAATGGCAACTTTAGGATTAGTGCTGTACTGAAGTTTGGGCTCACAAGCGGTCACTTTAATCATATTTTTAGGCCATTTTAGTTCAATGGGTGTTTCGCCGACTGAGAACACAGTTACGAATTCAATGTCCTCTTCTTTGGCTTTCTTTTTCTCCTCAATTCTTGACTTCTCTTTTGTTTCCAACACTTTCTTCGAGTCTTTTCTATGTTTCTTCGATTTCTTTTTGTGTTTCCTTTTCCTCTTCTTTCGATCGTCAGAATCACTCGAATCCGAAGAATCAGAACTACTAGAACTCGAAGAAGACCTCCTCTTACGTCTCTTCGAAGACTTCTTTCGCGATCTCTTTTTCTTGCGTTTCTTTTTATTATCCAAATCAGAATCAGACGAATCGTATTCTTTTGTCTTTCGTTTCTTCTTTTTCTTGTCGTTTGTTTTTGACAATTCTTCAGTTTCCAGAAGAACTGTCTTCTCATCCAAAGTGTTTGTTTCGTAACTTAACTTTTGTGTTAAATCCTTGTCTTCTT
>CAJPIZ010000172.1:0-31487 GCA_905368565.1 Medioppia subpectinata
AATATTAATATATTTAAACTAAACTAATCTAGATTTCAATGACTGCAAAAAATCATCGCAAGCTAATGATGATTGTCTTTATCCAAAGCAATTCACTGCGAGAGAGAGATTTAGGACTTAATTAGTTTAATGCTATATTTATTATGTTTGTATTTAATTAATTAATTTAATTTATGATAGGTTTGATATCTATTTGATGTTTGTCTCCGGTATGAGTGGGTAAAGTGGAGGGAAGAGTGAAGGGTCTGTATCCTGTGGATCATCCGCACTGACCGCTGATTCAATTGTGTGTAAAAATAAATGTGAACACAGTTTTAAACTTTTGTTTTAATTGTTTTAACACAACTATAATCTTAACAATTATTGAGGACATGAATGACATGTGCATAGCCTTACTGAATGATTTATACAAAATAAAGTCAAATTATTTAATAATGCATTTCACGCATAGTATCGCGAAATACTTATCAAATGTTTGAATTTAAAAATATAATTAAAAATATTAAATTTATTTTTCGTTATTTACACAAAACTTGCATTTAATTCAATAGAAGTCTTGTAATAAATAAAATGTCTTTTATAAGACTTTATGTAATAATCTATTTCTTAACACAATTGGGTGTTAAAAGTGTTCAATCAGTAAATTATAAAATAAATATCTGTTTATATAATTAACAAACCAATCATTTCAGGCATTCAATTGCGACCAAACGATTGACTCGTTATTAATTGATAGCAATAATAAACACAGAGAACAGGTTTTGACCATATTTTCGGGCGAAGACTACTATCAGATCCAACCATTCAATGCCATCAATACAGGCAAACATCAGATCTCAAGACAGGGAAAAGTGACAGAACTGTTCAAAGAAGTGAATCAATCCATTGGTGTTTCCTATTATCATAACAATTACTACTACTTGTGGGATGTAATCATAAACACCATTCAAATGATAATACAATCATTTACTAAAATCTGTAAATTTCAGACAAACCGGTCGTTTGAGTGGAAATACGATAACTGGAAAAGGTTTAAGTCATACATACCATTAAAATCCAATAGTGAACTCAAAAGTATTGACACTTTAACCGGATTTGACGACAACTCCGGCAGATTAACATACGTTCAAAAAATTCACATATTCGCCAACAATGAAACTACTTTTCATTTACTGGCCATTTGGACACCAGACATAAATGTGCATGATATATTTCGTGCATTCTTGTTAAATGGCAGCATAGTTTCCTTGGGTGGCGAATTTGTTGGTTATTTTGATTTTGAATATTGGATCTTCCAATTTCTTTATAAACATTTGATGCCATTATCACTGAATGAGACCCCGATTACGGCCGCACTCGCCCGCCCTTATCATAGCCAACAGATCCTTGAAATGCATTTATTTGCCAAACGTTTTGTGTGTAAAATGAATGTCACTTCAGGAAAAGGTCAACCATTTTGCGATATTATTGATATAAACGATTGGATTGACTGTCAGAAACGGGCGGACACTTCTTGGACACCACTCGTTATACTGATTATAATAATTACATGTTTAGTAATTGTTATAATATTTATATTTAGTTCACTGATTATCAAATACCGTATTTCTGATGAAAGTGTTAAAACAGTTTCTTCAAAGCAAAAGTTTTAATGTAAATTTTATCTCACAATTAGTTGTAATTTAAATAAAACTCATTTGAAAATAAAAATTTATAATTATATTTACTTAAAACAATTTAAATAGCAAAAAACAATTATAATTTAAAGATATAAAATTATTAGATTTGATAAACAAAGACAAATATTTTAATTTAATTAAATTAACTAAACAAAAATAAAACAACACAAATAAACTATAAATATAATCATTAAAAAATTCCTTATAAGATATTCATTATAAATACGGTTTTGGATAATAAGAAAACTGAACCCAAATATTAAATAAATACAACAAATAAAATACAAATTGTTAAACAATTACAAAACCAATGCAATTATATGGGCGTCCAATATGGATGACCGCCTTTGTTTGGCACGAATGGCATTTTTGTGAACTTCTTAATGATTACATCCGATGGCTGTCCCGAGGCTTTGGCCACAGTAACCGGTATTTCCATCAGGTTATCGGCGGCCATCATGTAATCCATGGCAGACGTGATCTCTCGGCCGTTCACGTGTGTAATCACATCCCATTCATTAATTTGGGACCTGATTTGCCAAAGAATTGATTGCAATTTTGTATTCGTTATGTTATAATCAAAATAAATATTGCAAAATACCGTTTGATATCGCAGTCTATATCTATCGCCCAAACCAGTAGTCCTTTGTCCACATTTGGCAACTGTTTTGAATACTTTTTGGCCAACTCTTCAAACGTGTGCCGACTCTCGGCGTCCAGCCATCGGAGCGCCAGACCTACCGAACCCACGCGTCTGGCCGTCAAGTAGTGAACCCTACTATCCAGTTGTGTTAAATACCCTATTGGGGGGTAATTATAGCGATTAGCATAACTATCACAAATGTATTCATGTTAAGTAAAACTATTTACAAATAAATATGTCAACGTTTATGCAAAAAGTCTTGGCGTTGTTTGTGGTCTTGGAGTTCATGCCTAGCACACGGCCCCTGTAGTCCACGACAGCGCCGCCCCATTGGCACCGATTGACTGATCCGGAGTGCGAAAAGTAGTTGACGTGCTCAAAATAGCCACGGGCGTACCATTTCTTCGGCCGACCGGCCATTGTTCCGGCGGTCACTGTGTTATCATAGCCTAAACGCGGGCAACCGATTGTGTAAACGCTTTGACCAATTAAGGGTACTTTTTTGTCCGCCCGGAGCTCGACTGTGGGCCAGTCGTCTCGTCGGCCGCTCAACTGAATCAACGCCAGACCCCATCTGTAGCCGTCTTCGAGCACACGGCCCGACACTTGGCGTCCGTCCGATAGCACCACATATACGGCGCTCAGATTCGTGACCGCCGTGTGAGAGGTCAACACCACTCCCTTTCGGTGGATAATAAAACCGGAACCCAAACACACGTCGGCCGATGTGTTGCCGGGAGTGCCGTCTGATTTGGTGTACAACGGTTTTAGGGCCACAAACGGCTTGAAATACTCAGTGGTAAACACTTTTGGGGGTTCAGGTGTGGACTCTGTGACCGACAAACGAGCGCTTCTCAGCCATAACTTATTCATCGACTGTATTTCTCTGTGAATAGATCCAGAATATGATGCCTTGTGGTGATAGCAATGGCTTAATGTCACGACAGGAATAGCGATAATCAGTTGACTCCTATTGATTAGTATTTTGATTTATATCTGAAATATTAAAACATGTTTATCTAAATTATACTTTTCAATGTATTTTAGTAGAAAATGTTTGAAACAAAACATAATGACAAATTAGTAAATATCTTAAAAAGTTGTTAGATTTAATTCAAAGCATATAAAAGTAACAGTTAGAACTATAGCGTAAATTTAACATTTAATTCAATAATTAGAGATTCAAATAAATTATAATATCAATCAAAATCACATTTATTTTTTAAACTGATTGTTTATTTACAAATACTTGTAAATCATTTCTCCATTACTATTTGTGATCTCAATTGATCTCAATTTACGGCACTTTTTTGTGATTGCAGTCAAACCCGATCGCATATATCGTATCTTTTCGGTCGTATTTCTGATGGACAGAGTCTTGAGGTGTGAAAGTGTGGCCAATCTCTCCAACCATAAGCTATTTATACGTCCATTTAGATCATAAATAACCAGATGTTGTAGTTTTGGCAGATTTAGCTCAATTTGTTGAAACAATTGGTATTTCAAATCACAAGATTTGAACTTTAAATCAATTAATTGCGGCCATCGGTTCATTGACTCTAACATACCGTTGATTTCGGTCGCATTAAACTCATAATAAGAAAAATGCAATCGCTTTAAATGTGTCATAAATTGAATGCTTTTGAGTATTTCAGTCCTGTATTCGCTGTAATGCTTGCATCGAAATGTAAATGTCTTTAATTGTCCGCACATTTGGCCGATTGTCTTAAGTGAATCGCATAGAGAGTACTCCAGAGAATGCGTTGGATTTATATGAATGTATAGTTCTCTGAGTTGTGCCAAACGAGACAATTGAGCCATTATTTTACGGACAATATTTGCAGAATCAATGATACCATGAATTCCCAAATATAGGAAACATAGAGACATATTATGATCGATAACTGTTAAATATCTTTCAATTGGAGTCCAATTTTCACAAACTGTGAACAATGTGTTGAGATTCTTAGCCAATAACTGGCCGTCCGGTGAAAACATTAGATCCATTGGCAACGATGAAAGTGATGTCAATTTGTGGCACTCATTGATGTATTTAATGTGATCGCAATCTTCAGAGATAGATATTTCGGTAATCATTTGGCCAAATGTTGTGAACACAAATTGTGCCAAATTCTCGTCCAACTCATTGTTTCTAAACCTAATTTCCCGTAAATACGGATAATTGGTCTTCAATTGTGCCAATAATTTGAACATAACTCCAGCTTTGCTTACATCGCAACGAATATCAATGCTTTGAATGTTTGGGCATTTATTAAACATTGAAGTCATGAAGAGTTGAGTTTGATTTGGTTTGGCTTTGAATTCCACCCAAAAGAACCAATATTTCACTGTTTTGTTTGCACTCATTTCGCTCACCATTTGGTCGTCGATAACGATCTCCACAATAGTCTCGTATATCAATCTTTGCCATTGTTTGGACACTCCTTCGAATTCAAACCGATCCTCAAATGGCAAATACGACAGCAATAGTTGGCACAAATCGTCTCCATATCTATCCATTGAGTCCTTTGCGTATACTTTAGGCTATAATTAGAGAGAAATAAGTGAGAAATAAATTTCATGATTTATTTAAAGTCTAATTACCTGTGGGTTGCGTTTACTAGCATTTCTCCGGTTGTCTCCATTCCTCCTCTGCTTTCTTTGTCTGCAGATATATCCGAAACACTGACACAAACACGACATTACTTTGAGGCCAAATACTTGTGTATTGTGTTTCAAATTAAAATTTATTTCATTTTAACGATTTTTAATGCAATTATATGTCTAAATAATGATTACAATCAACTTCAATAATTCAAACATAATTTCACGCAAACATCTCTTTGTTTCTTTAATATTTAATTTTTAATAATTTAATGTTTTATTTTTTAAAATTAAGTTAGAGCTAACCGTAAATAATTTTAGACTTAATACAAGTAAAACAAAAAATCTGTATTAAAATAAACTATAATAATTTAAAATGGTCTATTTGTATGTGCTTAGTATCATTCTTTGTTTTATTTTTATTCGCATAATTTTTAATCAAATCGTTAATTGTTTTCACTAATCAATACAAAATTCATTATTTATTTCTTATGTTTTACGCAAAACATAATTAATAATTAAAAAATGAATTTTAAATTACATTTTCATTCACAGCCTTTTAATAATATCAAACAAAATGATATTTTTTTAATTAATGAACTCATTATTTAGTATAAGAAAACTCATAAATCTTTTCTCCATTACTATCTGTAATCTTAATTGATCTCAATTTACGGCATTTTCTTGTGATTGCAGTTAACCCCGATGTCATGTATCGTAACTTTTCGGGCGTATGACTGATAAGCAGATACTGAAAGCGTGAAAGTGTGGCCAATCTCTCCAACCATATGCTGTTTATACGTCCCTTTGGATCATATATTGCCATTCGTTGTAGTTTTGGTAGATTTGTCTCAATTTGTTGAAACAATTGGTATTTCAAATCACATGAATAGAGACACAAACGAGTTAATTGTGGCCATCCTTTCATCGACTCTAACAAACCCTCGGTTTCGCTGAAAGGAAACGAATGCACACCAAAACTAAAGCGCTTTAAATGTGGCATAAATTGAATGCTTTTGAGTATTTCAGTCCTGTATTCGCTGTAATGCTTGCAATGAAATGCAAATGTCTTTAATTGTCCGCACATTTGGCCGATTGTCTTAAGGGAATCGTATAGAGAATAGTCCAGAGAATGCATTGTATTTATAATAATCATTAGTTGTCTGAGTTGTGATAAACGATGCAATTGAGACATCATTTTGCGGACATCATCTGTGGATTCAATGGTGCCATTGATTATCATGATTACAGTTTGAAGAGACATATTATAATCAATGAATGTCGAAAGTCTTTCCCCCGAAATCGATATATCGTAATATGCTTTCAAATGTTTGATATTCTTCACCAATAACTGGCCGTTCGGTAAAAACATTTTACTCATAAGACAATTAATTTCTGTTAATTTTGGGCACTCATTGATATACTTGGTGTGATCGCACTGTGCAGTCATTACCATCCAATTGTTCATTAAACCAAACTTTCTGAACACAAATTGTGCCAAATTCTCGTCCAACTTATTGTTATTGAATTTAATTTCCCGTAAATTCGGAGAAATACTCTTTAATTCAAACAATAAACTAAACACATCTCGAGTCGCGTTTATATCGAGTCCTGTGATATCAATGCTTTGAATGTTTGGACACTTTTTAATCACTGCAGTCATAAACAGTTTTCCGTTTGGTTTCACACAAAACATCTCGTATTTTGCGGTTTCGGTGGCAATCATTTTGCACACCATTTGGTCGTCGATAACGATCTGATCGATGGTCTCGTATATCAATCGCTGCCATTGTTTGGACACTCCTTCAAATCGGAACCGATCCTCAAATTTCATATACGACAGCAATAGTTGGCACAAATCGTCTCCATATCTATCTATTGAGTCCTTTGCGTATACTTTAGGCTATAATTAGAGAGAAATAAGTTAGAAATAAATTTCATATTTTATTTAAAGTCTAATAACCTGTTGATTGCTTTCAATGGCATTCCTTTCGATGTTTTCATTCCTCTTCTGCTTTCTTTGTCCGCAGATATCTGTGAAACACTGACACAAACACGACATTACTTTGTGACCAAATGCTTGTGAATTGTGTTTGAAATTAAAACTTAATTAACGGCTTTTAATACAATTATAAGTCTAATTAATGATTACAATAATTCAAACATAATTTCACGCAAACATCTCTTTGTTTGTATAATATTTAATTTTCAATAATTATATGTTTATTTTTTAAAATTAAGTTAGAGCTAACCGAAAATAATTTTAGACTTAATACAAGTAAAACAAAAAATGTGTATTAAAATAAACTATAATAATTTTAAATTGTCTATTTGTATGTATTTGGTACCATTCTTTGTTCTATTTTTATTGCATTATTTTTAATCAAATCGTTAATTGTTTTCACTAATAAATACAAAATGCATTATTTATTTCCTATGTTTTACGCAAAACATAATTAATAATTAGAAAATGAATTTTAAATTACATTTTTATTCACAACCTTTTAGATCGCATTCAAAAACATCGCTTAAATTTTTAATTGTATTTAATATTTAATTAAAACAATAATATCAAACAAAATGACAACTTTTTATTACACTTTAATGAACTTATTGTTTAGTATAAGAAAACTCATAAATAATTTCTCCATTACTATCTGTGATTTGAATTGATTTCAATTTACGGCATTTTCTTATGATTGCAGTCAAACCCGATGTCATGTATCGTAACTTTTCGGGCGTATGACTGATAAGCAGATACTGAAAGTGTGAAAGTGTGGCCAATTTCTCCAACCATATGCTGTTTATACGTCCCTTTGGATCATATATTACCAGTCGTTGTAGTTTTGGTAGATTTGCCTCAATTTGTTGAAACAATTGGTATTTCAAATCGCATAAATAGAGATGTAAACGTTTTAATTGTGGCCATCCTTTCATCGACTCTAACAAACCCTCGGTTTCGCTGAAAGGAAACGAATGAACACCAAAACAAAAGCACTTTAAATGTGGCATAAATTGAATGCTTTTGAGTATTTCAGTTCTGTATTCGCTGTAATGTTTGCAATTAAACCTAAAATTATTTAATTGTCGGCACATTTGGCCGATTGTCTTAAGAGATTCGTATAGAGAGTACTCCAGAGAATGCGTTTGATTGATAAAAATAATAAGGTTTTCGAGTTGAGCTAAACGAGACAATTGAGCCATAATTATGCGGACATCATGTGTGGATTCAATGGTGCCATCGATTGTTATGTTTACAAATCGAAGAGACATATTATGATCGATGAATGTCAAGACTCTTTGCTCCGAAATCGATACCTCATAATTTGTGTCCAATCGCTTCAAATTCTTCGCCAATAACTGGCCGTTCGGTGAAAACATTTTAGTCATATAACAACGAATTCTTGTCAATTTGTGGCACTCATTGATATACTTGATGTGATCGCACTCTCCAGTGATGTCCATCCGAGTGATGATTGAACCAAACTTTGTGAACACCCAATCGGCCCAAATCGGGTTCAACTCTCGATTTTTGAATTGAATTTCCCGTAAATTCGGAGAAATACTCTTCAATTCAAACAATATATTAAACACATTTCGAGTCGCGTTTATATCAAGTCTTGTAATATCAATGCTTTCAATATTTGGACACTTTATAAACACTGAAGTCATAAATAGTTTTCCGTTTGGTTTCACACAAAACATCTCGTATTTTGCGGTTTCGGTGGCAATCATTTTGCTCACCATTTGGTCGTCGATAACGATCTCTCCGATGGTCTCGTATATCAATCGCTGCCATTGTTTGGACACTCTTTCGAATTGGAAACGATCTTTAAATGTGAGATACGATAGCAATAGTTGGCACAAATCATCGCCATATCTATCCATTGAGTCCTTTGCGTACACTTTGGGCTATAATTAGGGAAATATAAGTTAGAAATAAATTTCATGTTTTATTTAAAGCCTAATTACCTGTTGATTGCTTTTTCTAGTATTCTTGTGGATGTCTTCATTCCTCCTCTGCCTTCTTTGTCCGCATATATATGTAAAACACTGACACAAACACGTCATTACTCTGAGTCCAAATGCTTGTGAATTGGGTTTGAAATTAAGACTTATTTCATTTTAACGGCTTTTAATGCAATTATATGTCTAATTACTGATTACAATAACTTCAATAATTCAAACATAATTTCACGCAAACATCTTTTTGTTTCTTTAATATTTAATTTTCAATAATTAAATGTTATATATTTTTTATTAAATTAGATCTAAACTTAAGTAATTTAAAATTAAATACAAGTAAAACTAAAAATTTGTATTAAAATAAACTATAATTATTTAAAATTGTTTATTTGTATGTTTTTGAGATCACATTTTGATTTTCATTATTTTTAATCAAATCGTTAATTGGTTTCACAAATGAATACAAAATTAATTATTTATTTTAAATTTACTCAAAATTCAACTTTTTTTCGGTAGACATTGAGGATAACAAATGTGATTAAAATAAAGATAATTGTAATTAATATAAACTAAATTTTAATTCAAGTCTTTAATTTACATTAATCAATACCACATAAGTTTAATATTTAAATAAATTATAAATTATAGATTTAAATAAACAGTAAAATCATATTAGTCAAATCAAGCACACAAAATTAGTTCAATTTTATATATTTTTATATAAATATCAAGCAATTGGCACAATTTTGATAAATTCGTTACTTAATAATCAGAATAATTATAGATTACTTCTCCATTAGTGTCTGTGATAACAATTGATCGCAATTTACGACATTTTCTTGTGATTGCAGATAAACCCGATGTCATGTATCGTAACTTTTCAGATGTATGATTGATATACAGATAGCGGAGATGTGATAGTGTTGTCAATCTCTCCAAACATATGCTGTTTGTACGTCCCTTTGGATCATAAATTACCAATATTTGTAATTTTAATAGATTTGACTCAATTTGTTGAAATAATTGGTAATTAAAATCGCATGAATAGAAACATAAACGAATTAATTGTGGCCATCCTTTCATTGACTCAAACATACCCTCGCTTTGGGTGACACCAAACTTATTATTACCGAAATAGAAACTCTTTAAATGTGGCATAAATTGAATGCTTTTAAGTATTTCAGTCCTGTATTCGCTATAATGCTTGCAATGAAATTCAAATGCCTTTAATTGTCCGCACATTTGGCCGATTGTCTTAAGAGGTTTATACAGAGAGTACTGCAAAGTCTGTTCTTCGTGGATATGAATGCTAAGTACTTTAAGTTGTGATAAACGAGACAATTGTGCCATCAGTTGGCAGACATTATATGTGAATTCAATACTACCAAAGACACGAAAGATAAGGACTCTAAGAGACAGATTGTGATCAATAAATGTAGAAATTCTTTGGCACAAAATTGTTGTGTTTGTGTTCAAAGTCTTGAGATTCTTCACCAATATGTGGCCGTCCGGTGAAAACATATAATCCATAGAAGCGGTGCCAATTGATGTCAATTTGTGGCACTTATTAATATACTTCATGTGATTTACTGATAAGATATCCATTTGGGTAATAATTGGGCCAAACGTTGTGAACACAAATTGTGTCAAATTCTGGTCCAACTCTTTGTTTTTAAACTTAATTTCCCTTAAATACGGATAATTGGTCTTCAATTGTGCCACTAATTTGAAAATAACTACAGCTTTGCTGACATCGCAAGAAATTTCAATGGTTTTAATGTTTGAGCATTTCTTAAACATTGAAGTCATGAATAGTTTTCCGTTTGGTTTCACACAAAACATCTCGTATTTTGCGGTTTCGGTGGCAATCATTTTGCTCACCATTTGGTCGTCGATAACGATCTCATCGATGGTCTCGTATATCAATCGCTGCCATTGTTTGGACACTCCTTCGAATCGGAACCGATCCTTAAATTTCATAGACGACAGCAATAGTCGGCACAAATCGTCTCCATATCTATCCATTGAGTCCTTTGCGTACACTTTGGGCTATAATCAGAGGCAAATAAGTTAGAAGTAAATTTCATATTTTATTTAAAACCTGTGGATTGCTTTCCATGACATTCCTCCGGATATCTTCATTCCTCTTCTGCTTTCTTTGTCCGCAGATATCTGTGAAACACTGACACAAACACGACATTACTTTTAAACCAAATACTTGTGAATTGTGTTTGAAATTAAGACTTATTTAATTTTAACGGCTTTTAATGCAATTATATGTCTAATTAATGATTACAATAATTTAATAATTCAAACATAATTTCACGTAAGCATCTCTTTGTTTCTGTTATATTTAATTTTAATAATTAAATGTTATCTTTTTTTTTAAATTAAATTAGATCTAAACTTAAATAATTTTAATTTTAATACAACTAAAACAACAAATTTGTATTAAAATAAACTATAATTATTTAAAATTTCCCAATTTCTATGTCTTTGTGAACACATTTTTTATTTTCAGTATTTTTAATCAAATGGTTAATTGTTTTCACTAATAAATATAAAATTCATATTTATTTTTATTCGCACAAAAGTAAATCAAAATCCAATATAATTTTGGTAGATATTGTAGACAACAAATGTGATTAAAATAGAGATTATCGTAGTTAATATAAACTAAATTTTAAATTAAGAATTTCTAAATGACATTAAAATAATATTGAAAAATTAATTAACATAATGAATTCTAGATTCAAATAAACAATAATATCAAACAAAATGCAATAGAAAAACAAAATAGTGAATTAGTAAATGTTTGTAAATTTTAATCAAATTGTAATTCAATAAAAGTTAAAATGTAATACAATATTTAAAAACGTGTTTAAATTTTAAATTCATTAAGATATTTTTAAAAAATAATATAAAACAAATGAAATTAATTTGTGTCAAAATTTTGATACATGCTTATGCATTATAAGAAAACTCATAAATCATTTCCTTATTACTGTCTGTAATCATAATTGACTCCAATTTACGGCATTTCTTTATCATAGCCTTCAAACCCGATGCCATGTATCGTAACTTTTCGGGCGTACGTCTGATATACAGAGATCGGAGGTTTGATAGTGTTGTCAATCTCTCCAACCATATGCTGTTTATGCGTCCCTTTGTATCACATATTGCCAGTCGTTGTAGTTTCGGTAGATTTGTCTCAATTTGTTGAAACAATTGGTAATTAAAATCGAGTGAATAGAGCGATAAATAAGTTAATTGTGGCCATCGGGTCATCGACTCAAACATACCCTTGTTTTCGGTAATATAAAAAGGACTGCCGTTGAAATACAAGAACTTTAAATGTGGCATAAATTGAATGCTTTTGAGTATTTCAGTCCTGTATTCGCTGTAATGAATGCATTTGAATTGAAAATTCTTCAATTGTCCGCACATTTGGCCGATTGTCTTAAGAGGTTTATATAGAGAGTACTCCAAAACATGTGTTTCATTGATATGAACGGCAAATAGTTTGAGTTGTGATAAACGAGACAACTGTGCCATCATTTTGCGTACAGTATCTGCAGATTCAATGATGCCATCAATTCGGATGACTAGACCCCGAAGAGACAGATTGTGATCCAATAATGTAGACAACATTTGGTCCGAAATCGAAACGTCAAGTCTTGTGGTCAATTTGCTGAGACTCTTCACCAATAACTGGCCGTCCGGTGAAAACATGGCATTCATGTACGAGATGTTAATTGATGTCAATTTTGGGCACTTATTGATATATTTCATGTGATCGCAATCGGGAGGTATCACTATCTGCCTAATGATTGGACCAAAATCTGCAAACACTGATTGGGCCAAAATCGAGTCCAACTCAAAGTTTTCAAATTTAATTTCCCGTAAATGCGGACAATTGTCCTTCAATTGTGCCATTAATCTGAACACAACTCCAGCTTTGCTTACATCGCATCGAATATCAATGCTTTCAATGTTTGGGCATTTCTTAAACATTGAAGTCATGAAGAGTTGGGTTTTAATTGGTTTGGCTTTGAATGTCATCCAAAAGATCCAATATTTCACTGTTTTGTTTGCAGTCATTTTGGCCACCATTTGGTCGTCGATAACGATCTCCACAATAGTCTCGTATATCGATCGCTGCCACTGTTTGGACACTCCTTCAAACCGGAACCGATCCTCAAATGGCAAATACGACAGCAATAGTTGACAAAAATCGTCTCCATATCTATCCATTGAGTCCTTTGCGTACACTTTGGGCTATAATTAACGGACAAATAATTTATAAATTTAATGTTTTATCTGACATCCGATTACCTGTTGATTGCTTTCAATGGCATTCCTCTGGTTGTGTCCCCAAAGACCTCTTTGTCTGCAGACATTTACAACATATTCACTCAAACGATACATCACTTTCAGATTAAAAGATTAAAAACTTTTAATACAATTGTGTTAATAATAATTACAAAAGTTTTAATAAATCAAAACTTATTTCACGCAAATTGTGTCAAACTTTTTGTATGAAAACATTATTACAGTATAAAGTGGTGTAAAATGTTTTTGGTTTCGTAACGGAGTTTGCATTTACAGTATTTTTGAGTTCAATTATCTAAGACTTGGTTTAGTGTTAAGTTATGTTTAGCTGGATTTGAGTATTAATCTTAATAAATTAACAATTTATAATTATTATACAATTAAAACACTAATTATTAAACAATTTATTTATTTAAAATTCTCTATTTTGATGCTTTTGAGACCACTTTTTTATTTGCGTTATTTTTAATAAAAGCGTCAATAGTTTTCACTATTAAAATAAATATAAAAATCATTTTAAAATTCACACAAAAAAGTAAATCAAAATTCAATACTTTTCGGTAGACATTGAGGACAACAAATGAGATAATTATAATGAATATAAACAATATTGCGGTTAATACAGTCATATGAATAGATGCCATGAAATCTAATGTCTTGTTTACAAATGAGTCTAATTTGTGGACATATTTTGTAAGATAATTGATTTATTTTGTAATGAATTTGTATTTTATATTTGGATTTTTATAATATACATTAAATCTGTTAATCAATACTGTTTTTAGCAATTATTGAAGTAATTTAAGTCTTTGCACTCAATCTAAACAATAAATACTTTGTTTTATTTAATAAAATGCTAGAATTCTAATGCTTTTTAATATTTAATATAAGATTCTATAGTAAATAAAAATAATTTACTATTAGTTTGAGATTTTATTAATAAATATTACTATAGATTTACAATTAAAACAAATAGCAATAAATCAAATATAAAAAAGTGAAATTAAAAAGTCATTTGTTTTGAAAAGTATTGCCGAAATCTCTAATAAATTGTAGATTTAAATTAACAATTTTAAAACTATCATAAATTCATTATTTGATATAAATATTTAATTGCATTAAACAAACAATAATATCAAACAAAACGACATCTTTTTATTATACTTTAATGAACTCATTATTTAGTATAAGAAAACTCATAAATCTTTTCTCCATTACTATCTGTGATCTTAATTGATCTCAATTTATGGCATTTTCTTGTGATTGTAGTCAAACCCGATGTCATGTATCGTAACTTTTCGGGCGTATGAGTGATAAGCAGATACTGAAGGTGTGAAAGTGTAGCCAATCTCTCCAACCATAAGCTGTTTATACGTCCCTTTGGATCATATATTGACAGTCGTTGTAGTTTTGGTAGATTTGTCTCAATTTGTTGAAACAATTTGTAATTAAAATCGCATGAATAGAGACATAAACGAGTTAATTGTGGCCATCCTTTCATCGACTCAAACATACCATCGTTTTCGCTGAAAGGAAACGAATGCCCACCAAAACAAAAGCACTTTAAATGTGGCATAAATTCAATGGCTTTGAGTATTTCAGTCCTGTATTCGCTGTAATGTTTGCAATGAAATGCAAATTTCTTTAATTTTCCGCACATTTGGCCGATTGTCTTAAGAGATTCGTATAGAGAGTACTCCAAAACATGTGTTTCATTGATAAAAATAATAAGGTTTTGGAGTTGTGATAAACGAGACAATTGAGCCATCATTTTGCGGACATCATGTGTGGGATTAATGGTGCCATCGATGGTTAGGTTTACGATTCGAAGAGTCATATTATGATCGATGAATGTCGAAAGTCTTTGGCCCAAAATCGATACATCGTAATATGTGTTCAAACGCTTGAGATTCTTCACCAATAACTGGCCGTCCGGTGAAAACATTTTACTCATATAACAGCTAATAGTTGTCAATTTGTGGCACTCATTGATATACTTGATGTGATCGCACTCTCCAATGGTGTCCATCCGAGTGATGATTGAGCCAAACGTTGTGAACACCCAATCGGCCCAAATCGGGTCCAACTCATAGTTTTTAAATTGAATATCCCGTAAATTCGAAGAAATACTTTTCAATTTAGACATTAAACTAAACACATTTCGAGTCGCTTTTATATGGAGTTTTGTAATATCTATGCTTTGAATGTTTGGACACTTTTTAAACACTGAAGTCATGAATAGTTTTCCGTTTGGTTTCACACAAAACATCTCTAATTTTGTTCTTTCGGTGGCAATCATTTTGCTCACCATTTGGTCGTCAATTACGATCTCATCGATGGTTTCGTATATCAATCGCTGCCATTGTTTGGACACTCCTTCGAATCGGAACCGATCCTCAAATGTCAGATACGACAGCAATAGTTGGCACAAATCGTCTCCATATCTGTCCATTGAATCCATTGCGTAGACTTTGAGCTATAATTATAGTAAATATTATTTAGAAATGAATTTAATGTTTAATATTACTTCTAATTACCTGTGGATTGCTTTCAATGGCATTCTTGTGGATGATTTCATTCTTCCTCTGCCTTCTTTGTCCGCAGATATATCTGAAACACTGACACAAACGGGACATTACTTTGAGATGAAATGCCTTTGATTTGTGTATTTGATTGAAGACTAATATTTCTAATAGTTTAACGGTTTTTATTAATGTAATGAATTTTTTAATGCAGTAGTTTTCCTATTATTTCAGTTAAAAAACAATTTTACGCAAATTGTGTGAAACTAATTGTTTGTATTTATCGCTAATATTTTTTTAAAACATATTTAATTATCGTTTACTGTACATAAAGTTGGCAAAGGTTTTCTGGTTTTTTAAAAAGATTTACATTTACACTATTTTAGATTATGTTATACTTGGGTTTAGTTTAACTGCATTTTCAAAGAAATTACAATTAATAAATAATTGTTATTATTATGCAATAAAAACATTAGTTATTAAACAATTTATTTATTTAAAATTTTTTATTTTGATGCCTTTGAGACGACTTTTTTATTTGCGTTATTTTTAATCAAAGCGTCGATCGTTTTCACTATTAATATAAATATAAAAATCATTTATTATAAAATTCACACAAAAAAGTAAATCAAAATTCAATACCTTTTCGGTAGACATTGAGGACAACAAATGTGATTAAAATAGAGGTAATTGTAATTAATATAAACAATATTGCGGTCAATACAGTCATATGAGTGGATGCCGTGAAATTAAATGTCATGCCATCGGATGTGGTATTATTTGTGGACATATTTTATGAGATAATTGTCTGATTTGATGATTAATTTAAATATTACTTTTGAATTTAAATAATTCCAAACTAACTGTTGAATTATAATGTGATAGTTGTTGGCAATCAGTAAAATAATTTAAATTTTTGCATTCAATCTTAATAATAAAAGTTTGTGTTACTTATAAATAGTGAATTTATTGTGATTTTAACATCTTACGTTTAACATGTTATATAACTACAAATAATTTACTATTAGTTTGAGATTTTAATAAATATTAAGTACTATAGATTTCCAATTAAAACAAATATCAATAAAACGTATATAAAAAGTGAAAATAAAAAGTCATTTGTCTTTAAAAGTATTCTATAATAAGTTATAGATTTAAATATACAATTTTAAAACTATCATAAATTAATTATTTTATATAATGTCAAATATTGCCAAAACCATTGATAAATTTATTGATTATTAAGAATAATATTTGTAAACGATTTCTTCATTACTATCTGTGATTTGAATTACTCTCAAATTATGACATTTCCTTATTATTGTCTTCAAACCCAATGTCATGTATCGTAGGTTTTCGGTCGTATGTGTTATCGACAGTATCTTGAGGTGTGAAAGTGTGGCCAATCTCTCCAACCATAAGCTGTTTATACGTCCCTTTGGATCATATATTACTAATGATTGTAGTTTTGGTAGATTTGTCTCAATTTGTTGAAACAATTGGTATTTCAAATCACAGGAATAGAGCTGTAAACGAGTTAATTGTGGCCATCCTTTCATCGACTCTAACGTACCCTCGCTTTCGTTGAAAGGAAACGAATGACAACCAAAACAAAACTCCTTTAAATGTGGCATAAATTGAATGCTTTTGAGTATTTCAGTCCTGTATTCGCTGTAATGAATGCAATGAAATACAAATATCTTTAATTGTCCGCACATTTGGCCGATTGTCTTAAGAGATTCAAATAGAGAGTACTCCAAAACATGTGTTTCATTGATAATAATGATTAGTTGTCTGAGTTGTGCTAAACGAGACAATTGAGCCATCATTTTGCGGACATCATGTGTGGATTCAATGATGCCATCGATGGTCAAAGTTAGTGATCTAAGAGTTCTATTGTTATCGATGAATGTCGAAAATCTATACCCCGAAATCGATATATCATATGCGGTAAAAGCCTTGAGATTCTTCACCAATAACTGTCCGTTCGGTGAAAACATGTCATTCATATAACAACTAATTGATGTCAATTTGTAGCACTCATTGATATACTTGATGTGATCGCAATCGAAATGTATACGCATATGAGTGATGAATGGGCCAAACGTTGTGAACACAAATTGTGCCAAATTCTCGTTCAACTTATAGTTTTTGAATTTAATTTCCTGTAAATACGGATAATTGGTCTTCAATTTGGCCATTAATTTGAACACAACTCGAGTCGTGTTTTGATCGCAAAGAATAGAAATACTTTGAATGTTTGGACACTTCTTGAACATTGAAGTCATAAAGAGTTTTCCGTTTGGTTTCACACAAAACATCTCGTATTTTGCGGTTTCGGTGGCAATCATTTTGATCACAATTTGATCGTCGATAACGATCTCATCGATGGTCTCGTATATCAATCGCTGCCACTGTTTAGACACTCCTTCAAATCGGAATCGATTGGCAAATGTCATATAAGACAGCAATAGTTGGCACAAATCGTCTCCATATCTATCCATTGAATCCTTTGCGTATACTTTGGGCTATAATTAACGGAAATATTATTTAGAAATGAATTTAATGTTTAATATTATTTCTAATTACCTGTGGATTGCATTCAATGGCATTCTTGTGGATGACTTCATTCCTCCTCTGCCTTCTTTGTCCGCAGATATATCTGAAACATTCACACAAACGGGACATCACTTTGAGATGAAATGCCTTTGATTTGTGTATTTGATTGAAGACTAAATTTTCTAATAGTTTAACGGTTTTTAATGCAATGAATTCTGTAGTCATTGTTTAAGAGTTTTACAGTTATTTCAGTGTGATTTCAATTTTCGCAAATTGTGTGAAACTAATTGTTTGAATTTAACGCTGATTTTGTTTATAGTTTACTGTATATAAAGTTGTCTAAAGTTTTCTGGTTATTAAAAAAGGTTTACATTTACAGTATTTTAGATTAAGTTAGACTTGGGTTTAGTTTGACTTCAGTTTCAAAGAAATTACAATTACAAAATAATTGTAATTATTATGCAATTAAAACATTAGTTATTAAACAATTTATTTATTTAAAATTCTCTATTTTGATGCCTTTGAGACCACTTTTTTAATTGCGTTATTTTTAATCAAAGCGTCAATCGTTTTCACTAAATATAAAAATCATTTTAAAATCCACACAAAAAAGTAAATCAAAATCCAATGCCTTTTCGGTAGACATTGAGGACAATAAATGTGATTAAAATAGAGGTAATTGTAATTAATATAAACAATATTGCGGTCAATACAGTCATATGAGTGGATGCCGTGAAATTAAATGTCATGCTATCGGATGTGGTATTATTTGTGGACATATTTTATGAGATAATTAGTTGATTTGAATATAAATTTAAATATTACTTTTGGATTTAAATAATTGCAAACTAACTGTTGAATTATAATGTAATAGTTGTTAGCAATTAGTAAAATAATTCAAATTTTTGCATTTAATCTCAATAATAAAAGTTTGTATCATTTATAAAATGTGAATTTATTGTGATTTTAACATTTTATATAACGGTAACTACAAATAATTTACTATTAGTTCGAGATTGTAATAAATATTAATTACTATAGATTTCCAATTAAAACAAATAGCAATAAAACTTATACAAAATATAAAAATAAAAAGTCATTTGTCTTCAAAAGTATTTCCGTAATGACTAATAAGTTATAGATTTAAATATACTATTTTAAAACCATCATATATTAATTATTTGATATAATGCCAAATATTGCCTAAATATTGCCAAAACCTTTGATAAATTTATTGATTATTAACAGTAATATTTGTAAACGAATTTTCCGTTACTATTTGTGATGTAAATTGCTCTCAAATTATGGCATTTCCTTATTATTGTCTCCAAACTCGATGTCATGTATCGTATCTTTTCGGTCGTATTTCTGATGAACAGAAACTTGAGGTGTGAAAGAGTGGCCAATCTCTCCAACCATATGCTGTTTATACGTCCCTTTGGATCATAGATTACCAATACTTGAAGTTTCTGTAGATTTTTCTCAATTTGTTGAAACAATTGGTAATTAAAATCACAATAATAGAGCTGTAATTGAGTTAATTGTGGCCATCCTTTCATCGACTCAAACATACCCTCGTTTTGTGTGACAACAAACAGATTATTACCGAAATAGAAACGCTTTAAATGTGGCATAAATTGAATGCTTTTAAGTATTTCAATCCTGTATTCGCTGTAATGAATGCAATGAAATGTAAATTTCTTTAATTGTCCGCACATTCGGCCGATTGTCTTAAGGTATTCGTATAGAGAGTACTCCAGAGAATGCATTGGATTGATAAAAAGTTTCGGAGTTGTGCCAAACGAGACAATTGAGCCATCATTTTGCGGACATCATGTGTGGATTCAATGGTGCCATCGATGGTTATGTCTACGATTTGAAGAGACATATTATGATCGATGAATGTCGAAAGTCTTTGGCCCGAAATCGATATATCATAATATGTGGCGAAATGCTTGAGATTCTGCACCAATAACTGGCCGTTCGGTGAATACATTTTACTCATATAACAACAAATTGCTGTCAATTTGTGGCACTCATTGATATACTTGTTGTGATCGCACTCTTCAGATATGAACATCCGAGTGATGATTGAACCAAACGTTTTGAACACCCAATCGGCCCAAATCGGGTCCAACTTATGGTTTTTGAATTGAATTTCCCGTAAATTGGGATAATTTCTCTTCAATCGAGACATCAATTTGAGCACAACTCGAGTCGTGTCGGCATCGCTGCGAATATCAATGCTTCCAATGTTGTGGACACTTTTTAAACATTGATGTCATGAAGAACCCGCCGTTTGGTTTCACACAAAACATCTCGTATTTTGCACTTTCGGTGGCAATCATTTTTCTCACCATTTGGTCGTCGATAGCAATCTCATCGATGGTCTCGTATATCAATTGCTGCCATTGTTAGGACACTCCTTCAAATCGGAACCGATCTTCAAATTTCATATACGACAGCAATAGTTGGCACAAATCGTCTCCATATCTATCCATTGAGTCCTTTGCGTACACTTTGGGCTATAATTAAAGGAAATAAGTTAGAAATAAATTTCATGTTTTATTTAAAGTCTAATAACCTGTTGATTGCTTTCAATGGCATTTCTCCCGATGTCTTCATTCCTTCTCTGCTTTCTTTGTTTGCAAATATATGTGAAACACTGACACAAACACGACATTACTTTGTAATTAAATGCTTGCGAATTGTGTTTGAAATTAAGACTTATTTCATTTTAACGGCTTTTAATGCAATTATATGTCCAATTAATGATTACAATAACTTTAATAATTCAAACTTAATTTCACGCAAACATCTCTTTGTTTCTCTAATATTTAATTTTTAATAATTAAATGTTTATTTTAAAAATTAAAGTAGAACAAAACTTAAATAATTTTAAAGTTTATCAAATAAAACAAAAAATTTGTATTAAAATTAACTAAAATTATTTAAAATTGTCTATTTGTATGTTTTTTTGAGACCACATTTTTATTATTTTTAATCAAATCATTAATTGTTTTCACTAATGAATACAAAATTAATTATTTATTTTAAATTCACTCAAAATTCAACTTTTCGATAGACATTAAAGACAACAAATCTAATCAAAATAGAGATTACAAATTGTAAACCAATACTCATTTATTTGAAACATTTTTATATAAATGTAAAACTTATAAAGACGACAAATTTTTATGATTTAAAAGTTTTACGCAAAACAAAGATATAACAATCTATATCAACACCCAATTGGCCAAAATCGGGTCCAACTCATGGTTTATGAATTGAATTTCTCGTAAATTCGGAGAAATACTCTTTAATTTAGGAATTAAATTAAACACATCTCGAATCGCGTTTATATCGAGTCCTGTGATGTCAATGCTCTCAATGTTTGGACACTTTTTAAACACTGCAATCATAAAGAGTTTTCCGTTTGGTTTCACACAAAACATCTCGTATTTTGCGGTTTCGGTGGCAATCATTTTGCCCATCATTTGGTTGTCAATAACGATCTGATCGATGGTCTCGTATATCAATCGCTGCCATTGTTTAAACACTCCTTCGAATCGGAACCGATCTTCAAATGTCATATACGACAGCAATAGTTGGCACAAATTGTCTCCATATCTATCCATTGAATCTTTTGCGTATACTTTAGGCTATAATTAGAGGGAAAATAAGTTAGAAATAAATTTCATGTTTTATTTAAAGTCTAATTACCAGTTGATTGCTTTCAATGGCATTCCCCCCGATGTCTTCATTCCTCCTCTGCTTTCTTTGTCTGCAGATATATCCGAAACACTGACACAAACACGACATTACTTTGAGGCCAAATGCTTGTGAATTGTGTTTGAAATTAAAACTTAATTAACGGCTTTTAATACAATTATATGTCTAATTAATGATTAGTAATAATTGATTACAATAATTCAAACATAATTTCACGCAAACATCTCTTTCTTTCTCTAATATTTAATTTTTAGTAATTTAATGTTTTATTTTTTAAAATTAAGTTAGAGCTAACCGTAAATAATTATAGACTTAATAAAGTAAAACAAAAATTTGTATTAAAATAAACTATAATAATTTAAAATTGTCTATTTGTATGTTTTTGTTACCATTTTTTGCTCTATTTTTATTGGCATTATTTTTAATCAAATCGTTAATTGTTTTCACTAATAAATACAAAATTTATTATTTATTTCCTATTCACACCATTGGTAAACATTATAGACAACAAATGTGATTATAATGGAAAAACTATAAAAAGCGACTTTTTATGTTTCAAAAGTTTTACGCAAAACATAATTAATAATTAGAAAATGAATTTTAAATTACATTTTTATTCACAACCTTTTAAATCCCATTCAAAAACATCGTTTAAATTTTTAATTGTATTTAATATTCAATTAAAACAATAATATAAAACAAAATGACAACTTTTTATTACACTTTAATAAACTTATTGTTTAGTATAAGAAAACTCATAAATCATTACTCCATTACTATCTATGATTTGAATTGATTTCAATTTACGGCATTTTCTTGTAATTGCAGTCAAACCCGATGTCATGTATCGTAACTTTTCGGGCGTATGAGTGATAAGCAGATACTGAAAGCGTGAAAGTGTGGCCAATCTCTCCAACCATATGCTGTTTATACGTCCCTTTGGATCATATATTGCCAGGCGTTGTAGTTTTGGTAGATTTGTCTCAATTTGTTGAAACAATTGGTATTTCAAATCACATGAATAGAGATATAAACGAGTTAATTGTGGCCATCCTTTCATCGACTCTAACAAACCCTCGGTTTTGCTGAAAGGAAACGAATGCAAACCAAAACAAAAGCACTTTAAATGTGGCATAAATTGAATGCTTTTGAGTATTTCAGTCCTGTATTCGCTGTAATGTTTGCAATTAAACCTAAATTTATTTAATTGTCCGCACATTTGGCCGATTGTCTTAAGAGATTCGTATAGAGAGAACTCCAGAGAATGCATTGAATTGATAAAAATAATAAGGTTTTCGAGTTGTGATAAACGAGACAATTGAGCCATAATTATGCGGACATCATGTGTGGATCCAATGGTGCCTTCGATGGTTATGTTTACGAATTGAAGAGACATATTATGATCGATGAATGTCGAAAATCTTTGCTCCAAAATAAATATCTCAGAATTTGTGTCCAATCGCTTCAAATTCTTTGCTAATAACTGGCCGTTCGGTGAAAACAGTTTCCTCATATAACAACGAATTGTTGTCAATTTTGGGCACTCATTGATATACTTGATGTGATCGCACTCTCCGGTGATGTCCATATGAGTGATGATTGAGCCAAACTTTGTGAACACCCAATCGGCCCAAATCGGGTCCAACTCATGGTTTTTGAATTGAATTTCCCGTAAATTCGGAGAAATACTCTTTAATTCAAACAATAAACTAAACACATTTCGAGTCGCGTTTATACCGAGTCCTGTGATATCAATACTTTGAATATTTAGACACTTTTTAAACACTGATAACATAAAGAGTTTTCCGTTTGGTTTCACACAAAACATCTCGTATTTTGCGGTTTCGATGGCAATCATTTTGCACACCATTTGGTCGTCGATACCAATCTCATCGATGGTCTCGTATATCAATCGCTGCCATTGTTTGGACACTCTTTCAAAATGGAAACGATCTTCAAATGTCATATACGATAGCAATAGTTGGCACAAATCGTCTCCATATCTATCCATTGAATCCTAAGCGTATACTTTAGGCTATAATTAGGGGGAAAATAAGTTTGATATAAATTTCATGTTTCATTTAAAATCTAATAACCTGTGGATTGATTTCACTGGCGTTCTTCTTGTTGTCTCCATTCTTCCTCTGCTTTCTTTGTCCGCAGATATATGTGAAACACTGACACAAACACGACATTACTTTGAGGCCAAATGCTTGTGAATTGTGTTTGAAATTAAAACTTATTTAATTTTAACGGTTTTTAATGCAATTATATTCCTAATTAATGATTACAATAACTTCAATAATTCAAACATAATTTCACGCAAACATCTCTTTGTTTTTATTATATTTAATTTTCAATAATTAAATGTTTCGTTTTTTAAATTAAATTTAATCTAAACTTAAATAATTTTTAATTTAATACAAGTAACACAAAACATTTGTATTAAAATAAACTTTAATTATTTAAAATTGTATATTTGTATGTTTTTAGACCACATTTTTAATATTATTTTTAATCAAATCATTAATTTTTTTCACTAATGAATACAAAATTAATTATTTATTTAAATTTCACTAAAATTCAACTTTTCGATAAACATTAAGGACAACAAATGTGATTAAAATAGAGATTATTGTAATTAATATAAACTAAATGTTAATTTAGAACATTTTAAATTACATTAAAAATACAAATAAATTTAATATTTAATTCAATTAATAAAATGCTAAACAAAACAAAAGGCACAGAATTAGTAAATATATTTAAATTTAAATCAAATTTTATTCAATAGAAGTTTGAAATGTAATATTGAAAAATGAATCCTAAATATTGAATTCAAGTGAATAATGAAATATCGAAATATAAAGAGAATAATACGAAACAAATGCAAACTTTTTGCCACAATTTTGATGAATTCTTTGCTTAAGAATAGTTGTAAATGAGTTCTCCATTTGTGTCTCTGATTTGAATTGCACTCAAATTATGGCAGTTTGTTGTGATTGCAATCAAACCGGATCTCATGTTACGTACCGTTTCGGTGGTGTGTGTTATATACAGACTCTTGAGGTGTGAAAGTGTGGCCAATCTCTCCAAACATGTGCTGTTTATGCGGTCCTTTGTATCACATATTGCCAGTCGTTGTAGTTTTGGTAGATTTGTCTCAATTTGTTGAAACAATTGATCATTCAAATCGCATAAATAGAGTTGTAAACGAGTTAATTGTGGCCATCGGGTCATCGACTCTAACGTACCCTCGCTATCGCTGAAATGACACGAATGCAAACCAAAACAAAAGCACTTTAAATGTGGCATAAATTGAATGCTTTTGAATATTTCAGTCCTGTATTCGCTATAATGCTTGCAATGAAATACAAATAACTTTAATTGTCCGCACATTTGGCCGATTGTCTTAAGGGAATCGTATAGAGAATACTCGAGAGAATGCATTGGATTTACGATAATTAAAAGGTTTCGGAGTTGTGCTAAACGAGACAATTGAGCCATAATTATGCGGACATCATCTGTGGATTCAATGGTGCCATCGATGGTTATGTCTACGATTCGAAGAGACATATTATGATCGATGAATGTCGAAAGTCTGTCGCCTGAAATCGATCCAACGTAATGTGTGACCAAATGCTTGAGATTCTTCACCAATAACTGGCCGTTTGTTGAAAACATTTTACTTATTGAACAATCAATTGCTGTCAATTTTGGACAGTCATTGATATACTTGATGTGATCGCACTCTCCAGTTATGCCCATCCAAGTGATCATTGAACCAAACTTTGTGAACACCCAATCGGCACAAATCGGGTTCAACTTTTTGTTTTTAAATTGAATTTTACGTAAATTCGGGAAAATACTCTTTAATTTAAACATTAAACTAAACACAACTCGAATCGCGTTTCCATCGAGTCCTGTGATGTCAATGCTTTCAATGTTTGAGCACTTCTTAAACATTGAAGTCATCAATAGTTTTCCGTTTGGTTTCACACAAAACATTTCGTATTTTGCGGTTTCGGTGGCAATCATTTTGATCACCATTTGGTCGTCGATAGCGATCTGATTGATTGTCTCGTATATCAATCGCTGCCATTCTTTAAACACTCCTTCGAATCGGAACCGATCTTCAAATGACAGATACGACAGCAATAGTTGGCACAAATCGTCTCCATATCTATCAATTGAATCCTTTGCGTATACTTTGGACTATAATTAACGGAAATATTATTTAAAAACAAATCTAATGTTTAATATTACTTCTAATTACCTGTGGATTGCTTTCAATGGCATTCTTGTAGATGACTTCATTCCTCCTCTGCCTTCTTTGCCCAAAGATATATCTGAAACATTCACACAAACGGGACATCACTTTGAGACAAAATGCCTGTAATTTGTGTATTTGGTTAAAGACTAAATTTTCTAATAGTTTAACGGTTTTTAATGCAATGAATTCTGTAGTAATTGTTTAATAGTTTTACAATTATTTCCGTATGATTTCAATTATCGCAAATTGTGTAAAACTAATTGTTTGAATTTAACGCTGATTTTGTTTATAGTTTATTGTATATAAAGTTCGCTAAAGTTTTCTGGTTTTTAAAAGATGTTTACATTAACAGTATTTTAGATTATGTTAAACTTGGGTTTAGTTTGACTGCATTTTCAAAGAAATTAAAAAATAATTGTAATTATTATGCAATTAAAACATTAGTTATAAAACAATTAATTTATTTAAAATTCGCTATTTTGGTGCCTTTGAGATCACTTTTTTCTTTTTGCGTTATTTTTAATCAAAGCGTCAATCCTTTTCACTATTAAAATAAATATAAAAATCATTTATTTTAAATTCACACAAAAATGTAAATCAAAATCCAATACCTATTCGGACAACAAATGTGACTAAATTAGAGGTAATTGTAATTAATATAAACAATATTGCGGTCAATACAGTCATATGAGTGGATGCCGTGAAACGTAATGTCATGCCATCGGATGTGGTATTATTTGTGGACATATTTTATGAGATAATTGCCTGATTTGATGATAAATTTAAATATTACTTTTGGATTTAAATAATTGCAAACTAACTGTTGAATTATAATGTAATAGTTGTTAGCAATCAGTAAAATAATTCAAATATTTGCATTTAATCTCAATAATAAAAGTTTGTATCATTTATAAAATGTGAATTTATTGTGATTTTAACATTTTATATAACTACAAATAATTTACTATTAGTTTGAGATTTTAATAAATATTAATTACTATAGATTTCCAATTAAAATAAATAGCAATAAAACGTATATAAAAAGTGAAAATAAAAAGTCATTTTTCTTCAAAAGTATTTCCGTAATCTCTAATAAGTTGTAGATTTAAATAGACAATTTTAAAACTATCATAAATTAATTATTTGATATAATGCCAAATATTGCCTAAATATTGCCAAAACCTTTGATAAATTTATTGATTATTAACAGTAATATTTGTAAACGAATTCTCCGTTACTATTTGTGATGTAAATTGCTCTTAAATTATGGCATTTTCTTGTGATTGCAGTCAAACCCGATGTCATGTATCGTAACTTTTCGGGCGTACGTCTGATATACAGATAGCGGAGATGTGATAGTGTTGTCAATCTATCCAACCATATGCTGTTTATACGTCCCTTTGGATCATAGATTACCAATACTTGAAGTTTCTGTAGATTTTTCTCAATTTGTTGAAACAATTGGTAATTAAAATCACAATAATAGAGCTGTAATTGAGTTAATTGTGGCCATCGGGTCATCGACTCAATCATACCCTGGCTTTGGGTGACAACAAACAAATGATTACCAAAATACAAACGCTTTAAATGTGGCATAAATTGAATGCTTTTAAGTATTTCAGTGCTGTATTCGTTGTAATGAATGCAATGAAATATAAATTTCTTTAATTGTCCGCACATTTGGCCGATTGTTTTAAGGGAATTGTATAGAGAGTACTGCAGAGAATGCATCTGATTGATAAAAATGCCAAAGTTTTGGAGTTGTGATAACCGAGACAATTGAGCCATAATTATGCGGACATCATGTGTGGATTCAATGATGCCATCGATGGTTATGTCTACCATTCGAAGAGACATATTCTGATTGATGAATGTCGAAAGTCGTTCGCCCGAAATCGATATATCATAATATGTGGCGAAATGCTTGAGATTCTTCACCAATAACTGGCCGTTCGGTGAAAACATTTTACTCATATAACAACTAATTCTTGTCAGTTTTGGACACTCATTGATATACTTGATGTGATCGCACTCTCCAGTTATGCGCATCCAAGTGATCATTAAACCAAACTTTTTGAACACCCAATCGGCCCAAATCGGGTCCAACTCATGGTTTTTGAACTGAATTTTGTGTAAATTGGGATAATTTGTCTTTAATCGAGACATCAATTTAAGCACAACTCGAGTCGCGTCGGCATCGCTGCGAATATCAATGCTATCAATGTTTGGACACTTTTTAAGCATTGATGTCATGAAGAACTCTCCGTTTGGTTTCACACAAAACATCTCGTATTTTGCGGTTTCGGTGGCAATCATTTTGCTCATCATTTGGTCGTCGATAACAATCTCATCGATGGTCTCGTATATCAATCGTTGCCATTGTTTGGACACTCCTTCAAACTGGAACCGATCCTCAAATGAGAGATACGATAGCAATAGTTGGCACAAATCGTCTCCATATCTATCTGTTGAATCCTTTGCGTATACTTTTGGCTATAATTAACAGAAATGAGTTTCATGTTTTATTTAAAGTCTAATAACCTGTGGATTGCTTTTACTAGTATTCTTGTGGATGTCTTCATTCCTCCTCTGCTTTCTTTGTCTGCATATATATGTGAAACACTGACACAAACACGACATTACTTTGTGACCAAATGCTTGTGAATTGTGTTTCAAATTAAGACTTATTTAATTTTAACGGTTTTTAATGCAATTATATTCCTAATTAATGTTTACAATAACTTTAATAATTCAAACATAATTTCACGCAAACATCTCTTTGTTTCTTTAATATTTAATTTTCAAGAATTAAATGTTTATTTTTAAAATTAAATTAGAGCTAAACGTAAATAATTTTAAACTTAAAACGAGTACAAATAAAATATAACAATTTGTACTAAAATAAACTATAATTATTTAAAATTTGCCAGTTTCTATGTCTTTGTGAACACATTTTTTATTTTCAGTATTTTTAATCAAATGTTTATTTGTTTTCACTAATAAATACAAAATTCATTTATTTTAAATTTACACAAATGTAAATCAAAATCCAATATATTTTTGGTAGAGATTGAGGACAACAAATGTGATTAAAATAGAGATAATTGTAATTAATATAAGCTAAATTTTAAATTGAGATTTTTTAGATGACATTAAAATAATATCGCAAACATTAAAAATTAATTAATATAATGAATGTAGTAGATTCAAATAAACAATAATATCAAACAAAATAAATAGAAAAACAAAATAGTGAATTAGTAAATGTCTGCAAATTTAATAAAATTGTAATTCAATAAAAGCTTAAAATGTGTTATTTAAAGATATGTGCTTAAATTTTAAATTAAGCTATTTTTAAAAAATAATATAAAACAAATGAAATTAATTTGTGTCAAAATTTGATACATTTCTTATGTATTATAAGAAAACTCATAAATCATTTCCTTATTACTGTCTGTGATTATAATTGACTCCAATTTACGGCATTTCTTTATCATAGCCTTCAAACCCGATGTCATGTATCGTAACTTTTCGGGCGTACGACTGATATACAGAGATCGGAGGTTTGATAGTGTTGTCAATCTTTCCAACCATAAGCTCCAAATGTGTCCCTTTGGATCACATATTGCCAGTCGTTGTAGTTTTGGTAGATTTGTCTCAATTTGTTGAAATAATTGGTAATTAAAATCTAGTGAATAGAGCTGTAAATGAGTTAATTGTGGCCATCCTTTCATCGACTCAAACATACCCTCACTTTCAATGACAAAGAAAGGACTGCCGTTGAAATACAATTGCTTTAAATGTGGCATAAATTGAATGCTTTTGAGAATTTCAGTCCTGTATTCGCTGTAATGAATGCATTTGAATTGAAATTTCTTCAATTGTCCGCACATTTGGCCGATTGTCTTAAGGGAATCGCATAGAGAGTACTCCAAAACATGTGTTTCGTCGATATGAACGCCAAGTAGTTTGAGTTGTGATAAACGAGACAACTGTGCCATCATTTTGCGGACAGTATCTGCAGATTCAATGATACCATCGATTCGTATGACTAGGAGCTCAAGAGACAGATTGTGATCCATAAATGTAGAAAACCTATCCGAAATCGAAACCTCAAAAATAGTGGTCAATTCCTTGAGATTCTTCACCAATAACTGGCCGTCCGGTGAAAACATAGCACTCATAAACCAGATGTTAATTGATGTCAAGTTTGGGCACTCATTGATATACTTGATGTGATCGCAATCGGGAGGTATCACTATCTGCCTAATGATTGGACCAAACTTTGTGAACACCCAATCGGCCCAAATCTGGTTCAACTCTCGGTTTTTGAATTGAATTTCTCGTAAATTCGGAGAAATACTCTTCAATTCAAACAATAAATTAAACACATTTCGAGTCGCGTTTATACCGAGTGTTTTAATATCAATGCTTTGAATGTTTGGACACTTTTTAAACACTGAAGTCATAAAAAGTTTTCCGTTTGGTTTCACACAAAACATCTCTAATTTTGTTTTTTCGGTGGCAATCATTTTTCCCACCATTTGGTCGTCGATAGCGATCTTATTGATGGTCTCGTATACCAATCGTTGCCATTGTTTGGACACTCTTTCAAATCGGAACCGATCTTCAAATTTCACATAAGACAACAATAGTTGGCACAAATCATCGCCATATCTATCCATTGAGTCCTTTGCGTATACTTTGGGCTATAATTAACGGAAATGTTATTTAGAAATGAATATAATTTTTAATATTACTTCTAATTACCTGTGAATTGCATTCAATGGTATTCTTGTGGATGACTTCATTCCTCCTCTGCCTTCTTTGTCCGCAGATATATCTGAAACATTCACACAAACGGGACATCACTTTGAGATTAAATGCCTTTAATTTGTGTATTTGATTGAAGACTAAATTTTTTAATAGTTTAACGGTTATTATTAATGTAATGAATTCGTTAATGCAATGAATTCTGTAGTAATTGTTTTATAGTTTTCCAATTATTTTAGTTAAAAACAATTTCACGCAAATTGTGTGAAACTAATTGTTTGTATTTACTAGGGATGGGATAATACATGAAAATAATTTTGCCATGTATTATTCATGTATTATTACATGTATATCATGTATTATTCGTGTATTATTACATACAATGCTTAAGAAAAGAAGCTAAT
>CAJPIZ010000173.1:0-31446 GCA_905368565.1 Medioppia subpectinata
TCGGTAAATTATGGCACCAATTGGCCGGAGAGGGACTCAGACTAAAGTCGGTATCAGTTGTCCAGTTGTGGTCAAAGACAATGACAGCTATTCAATGGCTAAGGATTCACAATAAGACTGTATGTGTAATCACCGATGGAACCGATGGGCAGGACTTGGGTTCCATCCGTTTCTATGATTACAAACTAAAGACAATTCACTTTGAGGTGGATTTAAACGCGAACTTTGTCTTCGAGACCAGGAGTTCAATGTTTATAATGTTTAAAGTATCCGACGGTCAGAGCATTGGTATTAAATTTGGTGACAAATCAGAGGCAAACCATTTCAAGACAATAGTAACGGAGATTAAACTCAAGCAATTTGAACAGTTATCTGAATGCAAGCTATCGCCAGACTTGCCATCAGATACTGGACTCAAGACAATTGATACTCCAGAAGAGCCCAAAGAGATCCAGAGTATTGTCGACACGGCTTCGGATAAAACATCGCTCAAGACTTACAAACCATTGAATACTAATCTTAAGACTCATTTGCATAATACCAACCAATCTCTTGCATATCATAGTCCGGTGTCCGCAGAGTCTCGGCCCCAGTCTTTGCCGGCGATGCCATTAACCCCACAAAATGAGTCGTCAATTGCGGCCAAATTGCCGGTCAAGTCATTAGAATCGGATCCAAGTCTAGACAAAATACTTGAGACGGGTTTCACTCGACTATCGAAAGGCATTCAATTAATGGATTCATCACTCAATCAACTCATACTCGATGTCCGCCACAAAAGACACACATATCAAGAGGTCTCGCCTTTGGAGTCGACAATAATTAAAAAATCAGAAACAATGGACACAACTATACCACCAAAGTTTGAACAATCAATTGATATATCGTTATCATCGATGGCCAAATCGGTGGACACATCAGCGATCGGCGCCGATAGACAATCGATCACTGGATCCGATTCAGGCAAAGACAGTGAAGTTAGTTATCAATTCAGCGATTCCTTTAGGAAAACCATAACCTATAAGACAATACATAATAATAATTTTTTGTCACAACAGTTGCCGGAATCGGTGGCCGAAGTGTCCGAGAAGTTAATGAATAAATCTGTGGTTAAGACCACCGATGAAAACGCGGATCAGGTCTGTGGCACCGAAGAGGACAATGAAGATAATGATAGATCAATAGACACCACATCCAAAGCAAAGACAACTGTTGATCGATTGTTGCCATCAGTGGCCGAAGACTTATCTCAACAGAATCAATATGTGGTACACTTCTGTCTGTTACCTAAATAACTATTAACAATACTTTGTTCTTCACTACAATCGCAGTTTCTACACCTTCACGAATGACAGCTACTTCTATAAGTTAACTTATTTTCCAATCTATTAACGTTAGTTGTCTTCGGCGACTCGGATACTGTCCTCGAAGTCCGGTTGGACTCGATATCATACGAACGACTCCATCGGTCAGTAACCGATCCCACGGCTGTTCAGGTGCTCATTGCAAGAGGTTTAAAACCGTCATTATCTGTAAAACGTGGTAATAATTGTCATCATTTCAATCATAAAACGATTTAATTATATTAATATTAATTAATTAAGTTTTTCTAATGTTTTTAGAATCTTTTTAAAAGTTTCATATTAATTAATAGTCATCTGTCTTTTTAATATTTCAAATCACATTTAATTACTATCTATGTAAAATGGTTAATTCACTAAACAATTATGATAAATGTCATTCATGTGCTGTAATACTATTATTGGTTTTACTTACTTTAGATAATTGCAATCATGTCTTCGGCGACTCGGATACTGTCATCGAAGTCCGGTTGGACTCGATATCATACGAACGACTCCATCGGTCAGTAACCGATCCCACGGCTGTTCCGGTGCTCATCAAAAAAGGTTTAAAACCATTAATATTTGTAAAACGTTGTAATAATGGTAATAATTTTAATCCTCAAATTACTTACTTATATTAAAATTAATTAATTAAGTTTTTCTAATGTTTTTTAAAGTTATATATTAATTAATAGTTATCTGTCCTTTTGGTAATGTATTTCAAATCACATTTAATTACTATCTATGTAAAATATTTAATATATTAAACAATTATGATACATTTCAATCATGTGCTGTAATACTATTGTTGGCTATACTTTTAATTTTTAATTAAATAAATAAATATTGATTATGGTTTGCATTAATTAATTTATGTTATAAATTTTATTAATAGTATGTTAATAATAACATATAAAATTATAACAAATTAAATACTTACATAAAACCTTAGTAATAAATACATTTCATTCCTAATACAATTTAATTATATTAATATTAATTAATTAAGTCTTTCTAATGTTTTTGGAGTTTTTTAAATATATCTATTAATTAATATTCATCTGTCCTTTTAATATTTAAAATCACATTTAATTACTATCTATGTAAAATGTTTAATTAACTAAATAATTATGGTAAATTTCATTCATCTGTTGTAATACTTTTGGTGGTTTTACTTTTAATTTTCAAATCAAGTTTACATTACATTAATTTACTTTACATTTGTTGTCGTAGAAATAAAATAAATATAACTTAATTTAAAAATCTATATAAACATGTTAATTATTCAATTAGTGTTAACATTAATTTCTTTTAGTTTATTTAATTGTTTATGTATTTGCATTAATTAAATGGTGTTATAAAATTAATAACAAAATAAACTTCATTATAAAAGTATAAAATTATAACGATTTAAAAACTTATATAAAAAGTTAGTAATAAATATAATAAAAAATATAATTTATTAATGTTCCCTAAAATGAATGGAAAATTTTTATAAGTGTTAATTAAAAATTTATTATATCAGGGACATTACTGCTAGACTAAACGTTAACCATGATTCAAAAATTAAAAGCACACGATAAAATGACGAGTATACCATATATGGTAAATAAAATAAATAAATAACCATTATAAATTAGAAACATATTAAAACAAACCCCTTAATAACATAACTAGATTATAGCAATAGATCATGGTCATTTATATTAGTTGCTTATTAATAATGTATAACTGTATTTTTGTGCAAAATATGATTAGTGACTAAAATTGTAATTTCCAAATTACTCATAGATTACTTATTAAACTTTTATAATTGCCAATTATTAATTGGTTTAAATTTTTTATCTCTGAATTGAGACAAAAAAACACTCACAAAACTTGACCCAAAAGTCGTATTCACACGAATCCCAGCCATCGGGACATCAATTATCTGATGAGACAATCAGTCAGTTATGGCATAAATTGGTCGGACAAGGATTGAGCGCACGGTTGACATCAATGGTTGAGTTGTGGTCAAAGACATCGACAGCTAATTAGTGGTGAATTGCGTACAAAGAGATTGTGTGTGTTATCACCGATGGAACCGCTGTAAGTGTAAATGATTTATGTTTTATCCAATCCTATGACCACAGTCTCAAGACTATTCACTTTGAAGTGAATTTAAACCATGTCTTTAAGACCAAGTGTTTAAATGTGTGTATTTTTAAAGGATCCGAAGGAACGGCCAATTACTGGACGGATTAGTGGCCAACTGTTGTGGCATTGAATTAATGGATTCATCACTTAATCAACGGTTACTCGATATCCGCCACAGAAGACACACATCTGGTTGTGGCCACACATGAGTGACCGCCTGAACGGACGGGTGTTTTTGTAGGCATACGGAGGGATAAAGGGACACAGGAATGTCGGCGTCCATTACCCATGGACTCGGGCCGTACCAACACATCGTTGTCAATGGGCCGCCCGTACGACTAATCCGGGGCACCGCCGCCCAACATGTCTGCATCGCCCGGAAGGTCAGGTGTGATCGCGTGTGTGGTCACCACTAAGGGCTGGCACTACACTCTACTCACGATACGCCAGAGACCAGTCGACGACCGGCTAAATGACGCCAACCAGTGGCGCCCAACCCTTCTATGGCCGACAATCACCACTTCCAGTGCCGACAATCAATTGGTGGACAACACTTGCGATGAGTATGTGTTGTGTTTAAACCTTAAGCCATGTTTTAAATGTTTAAATTTTTTTCATAATATTTATCGATTCAGATATTGAACCAAATGGTGGACACATTGCGGGCGATAAACTCGTATCGGAGAGAGAAATGTCACCAAATTATGTACAAAAGTCTTATTCACACGAATGCCAGCCATCGGGACATCGATTATCTCATCAGACAATCGCTAAGTTATGGCATCTAATGGTTGGACAGGGACTCAGAGAACGCATGTCAGCAGTGGTCCAGTTGTGGTCAAAGACAACGACTGCTAATTTATGGTCAATGACTCATAAGAAGATGGTATGTGTGATCACCGATGGAACCGATGGATAAGACTTTTGTTTCGCTCGTTTTTATGATCAGAGCATTGGTATTAAATTGAGTGACAAATTGGAGTCAAACCATTTCAAGACAGTAGTAATGGACACAAGAATCGGCTTATTTAAACAGTTGTCTCAATCCAATCGCCAGACTTGCCATCAGATACTGGACTCAAGACAATTGAAACACACGAAGAGATTCGGGAACGACATGAATGGCCAGACTGTGGTCTCGTCACTGGCCGCCCGAACGACAACCACAACCGCTGTTACCCATAAGTCTGCATCGCCCGGAAGGTCAGGTGTGATGGCGTCATGAGTGGACAATTGTATACAAGAAGATCATGTGTGTTGTCACTGATGGACAGGACTTGTATCTCATCCGAGTTTATGACCACAACCTCAAGAGTATTCACTTTGAAGTGGACTTAAACGACGACTATGTCTTCGAGACCAGGAGTTCAACATTTTTTGTGTTCAACGGATCCGATGGACAGAGTTTTGGCATTAAATTTGGCGACAATTTAGAGGCAAACGATTTGAAAACAACATTAATGGTGAGAAAACTTAAACAATTTGAACAGTTGTCTGAATTTAAGTCATCGCCAGACTTGCCATCAGATACTAGACTCGAGACAATTGAATGTCACGACAATAATGGCCAGACTGTGCGGACACAAGAGAACCGCCGCCAACTCTCAGCCCCGGGTTTTTGATACAATTCTCGAGACAATTGCGTACAAAAAGATTGTGTGTGTTATCACCGATGGAACCGCTGTAAGTGTAAGTGATTTTGTTTTATCCAATAATTACAATCTTAAGACTATTTACTTTGAAATGAATTTAAGTGTTTTTAAGTGTTTAATGTTTATGTTTTTAAAGGATCCGAAAGGCATTGAATGAATGGATGGATTAGTGGCCAACTGTTGGGCAACACTCGTAGACGACTGGCCATCACGTGTTGTGGTTTATCCGAGGCCTACGTGCTAGTTCCGATCTAGATGGGGTAGTAGGCTATGGACTCTTCACGTGATGGCTGTGGGTATAGCGGGCGACAAGTTGTCGGTCCAATTCGAGTGGACAGTGGGCCGCAGCCATACAACGCCCTCGGGTCTCGTCACTGGCCGCCCGAACGACAACCACAACCGCTATCACCCATATGTCTGCATCGCCCGAAAGGTCAGGTGTGATGGCGTGTGGGGTCACCACTAAGAAGCATCTCAAGAGATTTTGCAGTTAAAGTCAACACCACTGAAGACATTGTAAAAGAGTGGATGTATTGCATGTGATTCATGAGAACAAGGATGAAGAACAGCTCACTATCGATACTATTATTATTTAACAAATGATTATCTTATTGTTAAACCAATTATTTATTAATTAAATTTATTTTTAGGTAATTTTTTGTCATATTTAGAGTCAAACCATTTCAAGACAGCAGTAATGGAGAGAATACACGAGTTATTTGAATTCAAGTCATCGCCAGACTTGCCATCAGATACTGGACTCAAGACATAACAGGTATTCACAACACACACCACTCTTAGCCCTACCTCTACCCCAACCCCTTCCCACCCGATGTCTAATTGATAACAACTAACGCTATTATATTCGCTGTATTAACAGGTGTTGTGTTGGCGTGTATTACAGGGGCTGGCGATGAGGTGTACGCCCAGTGGCCGGCCGTGTGTTGAATGGGTGTGTGTTTGTGTGCCGACAACCGGCCAAATGCTATGCCTGTGGCCAACCATTTATGGCCNTGGGTGTGTGTTTGTGTGCCGACAACCGGCCAAATGCTATGCCTGTGGCCAACCATTTATGGCCGACAATCACCACTTCCAGTGCCGACAATCAATTGGTGGACAACACTTGCGATGAGTATGTGTTTTGAAACTTAAGCCATATTTTAATTGTTTATATTTCTTCATAATATTTATCGATTCAGATAATGAACCAAATGGTGGACACATTGCGGGCGATAAACACCGACCGAACACTCAGTGATCAACAATTGCTCAACACTTGACTCGTAGACAACACAACCCGTGTCTTAAGTATAGTTTAAATACAGTGGCGATCACTGGCCATAACTTACCGGCGATGAGATGGCTATTGAGATGACAGCCAATTGTGAATTGAGAAGTGAGTTAACATTGACTTTGTTTTTGAGACCAAATGTTTAACTTTTGTATGTTTTAGGATCCGATGGTCAGAGCATTGGTATTAAATTAATGGCCAACTGTTGGCCGCACTCGTAGATGACTGGCCATAGGGTGTTGGGGTTGACGCCGAAAACATTGGTTATTAAGCTTATAGACTCCTTCGCGCTTCAAGCAGTTGGCCCGTAGTTTGCGAGTGCGGCTCAACTGTAGCCACAACTGGCCATCACTGGCCATAACATCGGCCAAAGTTATGTTTACCTGCGATGAGAGGACTATTGAGATGACAGCCAATTATGGATTGAGAAGTGAGTGAACATTGACTTTGTCTTTGAGACCAAACATTAACTTTTATTTTGTTTAAAGGATCCGACGGTCAGAGCATTGGTATTAAATTTGGTGACAAATTAGAGGCAAACCATTTCAAGACATCAAGTAATGGACAGAAGACTCGACTTATATGAACAGTTGTCTGAATGCAAGCCATCGCCAAGACTTGCCATTGAATACTGGACTCAAGACAATTGCCGGCATTCCCTGCGGACTACTAGTCGTGGCCTCAAGTCGTGAGCCATTCATAAGATCGATGACAGGTATTGAAAATACCTCCACTCTTAACCCCTGCCCTACCTCTACCCCAACCCCTTCCCACCCGATGTCTAATTGATAACAACTAACGCTATTATATTCGCTGTATTAACAGGTGTTGTGTTGGCGTGTATTACAGGGGCTGGCGATGAGGTGTACGCCAGCCCTACCTCTACCCCAACCCCTTCCCACCCGATGTCTAATTGATAACAACTAACGCTATTATATTCGCTGTATTAACAGGTGTTGTGTTGGCGTGTATTACAGGGGCTGGCGATGAGGTGTACGCCCAGTGGCCGGCCGTGTGTTGAATGGGTGTGTGTTTGTGTGCCGACAACCGGCCAAATGCTATGCCTGTGGCCAACCATTTATGGCCGACAATCACCACTTCCAGTGCCGACAATCAATTGGTGGACAACACTTGCGATGAGTATGTGTTATGGGTGTGTGTTTGTGTGCCGACAACCGGCCAAATGCTATGCCTGTGGCCAACCATTTATGGCCGACAATCACCACTTCCAGTGCCGACAATCAATTGGTGGACAACACTTGCGATGAGTATGTGTTGTGTTTGAAGTACATTTAAGTTAAGGATTAAATTATTTACATGTATATATTTTTGGAAATATTTAGCGATTCAGACAACAACATGGAAATCGTGGACACAATACCGGCGGTAAACACTGACTCAACACTTAATGGCCAACAAATGCCCAACACTTCACTCGTGGACCACAACTCGTGACTTAAGTAGTGTTTAAATCACAACTTAAGTAAAACACACAAATTAATGTCAACTTATTTTTTACAAACATTGGTATTAATACAAATAGTTGCCGACTTTTTTGCGTACAATGATCCAAATGGTGGACACATTGCGGGCGATAAACACCGACCGAACACTCAGTGATCAACAATTGCTCACCACTTGACTCGTTGTCTACACAATCCGTGTCTTAAGTATAGTTTGAATCGCCATTTATTAGGACTTTAATTAATTTCCACTCATTTCTCACAAACACTAGCATTAATACAATTCAGGTCAACACCACTGAAGACATTGTAAAAGAGTGGATGTATTGCATGTGATTCATAAACACCAGAATGAAGAACAGCTGACTATCGATTCCACACATCAAACAACTAATTATCTTATTGTTAAACCAATTATTTATTTATTGTATTTATTTTGTAATTATTTTTGTGTTATTTTTTGTACCATTTTTTGTATTGATTTTTGTATTTATTATTTTGTTGTAAGTTTTTCCTCCCGTTTAGCGATTGTCTGTGTCTTCATTTAATCCATGGTTTGCCGTCGTATTCAACAATTGATTCACGTTTTCGTTGTATTCATCCATTGTTTGCATCACTTGTCGTGTATTTTGTGTCCATTTTATCTCCTTTTCCAACCAAACCTCACATTTGATGTTCTGTTCCACACATGATGTCCATCTGATTCTTACGCCTTGTCGTGAATTTGATCCAACGGTTTACGTAATGCTTGAAAAGCCATTATTTATCATGTGATCCGAGAATTCATTCATACGTTCATTGGTTTTCATCCATTGTTTGCATCACTTGTTGTTGTGTTTCATCTGTTTTTCATTTCAATTGTCGACCATTTGATGGACTCTTAGCGTTAGTAGCGATGTGTGAATGAGTTTGGGTTCCCGATTGTCGACAGCTATTTAATGGCAATGTTTGTGGTGAGCGGTTCCGCCACCGGATCACCCGTACTGTCCAACTATACCGTATTGCGTGGCCCCGGGCTGCAAGTGCTGTTGATTAGCCACTTGTCGCGCGAGTAATGTCTTAATAATTAGCGGCGCTATGAGTGACGACACGGCCAGCGAGAACTGTAAGGCCTGTACGTATGGCCCGCAGTCCTGTTCCCACATCTCGACCACCCATACGGACGACACCGCGTCTATACCGCCGGCGAATATACCAATAATAGCCATATCCAGGTATAGGAACCAGATTTTGTACAGATATGGTATAATACAAGTGGTCACCACTACGGCCAACAAACACGCCATATACTCCAGTTTGTTGAATAGTATACAATGTATACCATGTAAGTTTTGTTTTGTTTATGAAATCAAAAATAATTTATGATTTTATTGTTTTATTTCATATAAAATGTTCCTGGTTACTTAGGGCGCATAAAATATATGTCACCGACCATATGGTATTCATATATGATATCCTCCATTGTTTGCATCACTTGTTGTGTTTTATATGTTTTTCATTTCAATTATCGATCATTTGATGGACTCTTCGCTCGTGTGTATCGATGTATGAATGGGTTTGTGTTCCCGATTATCAACAGCTATTTAATGGCAATGTTTGTGGAGAGCGGGTCCGCCACCGGATCACCCGTACTGTACAACACATACCAAATGCGTTGCCCCCGGACTGCAAGTACTGTTTTGATCCGCCACTCGTCGCGAGCGAGCAATCACTTGATAACTTGCGGTGCGATCAGTGCCGACACAGCCATCGATAACTGCAAGGCCTGTAGGTATGGCCCGCAGTCCTGTTCCCGTATAGGGTTTGTAATTACAATGTGATTAAAAATCATATTTAATTATATCTATGTAAAATATTTAATACACTAAACAATTATGATGAATGTTATTCATGTGCAGTAATACTATTGTTGGTTTTACTTATAATTTTCAAACCAAGTTAACGTTATAATTAATATACTTTACATTTGTTGCCATAGAAATAAAATAAATATAATTTATAAATCTATATAAACATGTTTATTATTCAAATAATGTTTACATTAATTACTATTTGTTCATTTAAATGTAAGAATTTTGAAATATTTGTTTATTTATTTGTAACAAATTTTATACAGTAATCAGATGTGACATAACAATTGGCAAATATCCGGATCACTTGAAATACGAGTTAAATAAACCCTTTTGTGGCTTTAGATCTCCGCCAATATATTTGAACACTAATTACAGCAATAGTTGCTTTCAAAACGATTACACAAACATAACAGGCGTTTACACAATGGCTCTGAAAGGGGACGAGTGGTGCGGACACCCATTTCCCGAAAGCCGTATATATAACGGATCTGAGGCCTACTATCTGGAAGCACCATGGGCAGTCAGGTTGCAATTTTTTGAGCACAGATATAATGGACTAAGTGCTCCGCCCAGGTAATATATGATTGACAATTTACTACCATGATATAGCTGTTATCACTAAAATGAGACCATTTCTAATAATAGTAAATTTGAAAAACCAAAAGAGTTGGTATCAATTCCGGCCCATACATGCAGTGGTGTATTGATTACGTTTGAATGGCTTTTAACGGCCGCCCATTGCTTAATGAAGTGTGTATTGTAATGTGTCAATAATTATATTTATCATGGTAACAATTTGCAAACATTTATACAGCAAAACGCTAGTACTATACGTTCAATCGGGTAACAAATACACAAACATATTGAGCAAACTAAGGGCATATCCGGAGGACTGGTACCCAAACCCGGTATATGTGGACGCCGTGGCCAACGTATCGGGAAATTATTCCGATCTAGATGTCAAAGGGTCTGACTTAGCTGTGGTCCGAGTATTTGGTAAATTTAGGCAGCAAACTGACTATCGGCACCGGTATCTCGTCAACACCATGTGTCTGCCCGACCGGAACCAAGTGATGAACGACACGGCCATACAGACAGTGTTATACGGTTTCGGACTGGAGAGGCATGAGATTATAAAATACCCACGTTGCCTTAACCGTGGTGAATTCAACATCAGTACCTGTAATAATAATATGCTGTGCGCCAACTTTACCATAACCGAGAGTCCCACCCGAGTCTGTCCGGTATGAATCGGTTTAAATACTATCTTGTAATTAACATTATGTTAATAATACTAATCTATAATAATAATTAGGGTGATTCGGGTGGCGGGTTTATCGAGTACCATGGTAATAGAGGTGTATTGGTGGCCACTGTGGTTGGTGGGGGCCCCTTTGGGACCAAGTGTGAACAGGCAAAATATAGTCATAATATAGACATTTCTCTACACATCGACTGGATTTTAGATACCATTGATAAAAATCATCGATGAATTTAATGCTAATAAATATTGATGATGTATTTATTTATATTATTTAATTTGTATTATAAATGTCTCAAATAATATCAATATTTGTATTAATTAACAAATAATAAAATTATTAAAACCAAAATTTTGAAATAACTTAATATTATTATAATTCAATTCAATAATATTAATAACTTTATTAATTAAAATTTAAAAACTAAAGTTTTAGTTAAAATATATAACAAATTGATATTTAAATTGTTAACCAAAAGATGGCAATAGTTGTCCCATAAGTGATATTAATTTAAGCCAAACCTAAAGTTCAGTTGTTATTCATTTCAATTGTACAATAGATGGCGGCATCGGTTCGATAAGATATAAATATTTGGTTGAAACTTAAAATGTAATAAATAGATAACAGATTTCACTAACTCTTCCATAAAGGCCTACAAATTGCAATAAATTATATTCATGTTTGAGTTTAGCTTAGGGTCAATTTAAATATTTTAAATGAATCACTAGTGATGAGTCCTGAGTATAACCATATATGGTAAAAATTATAAATATAAAACATGTTTGAATTATATTGATACTAATTACGATCCCCCAAATTGTATTAATGATGTACTCTATAGTATTTTTGACCAAGGATAATTTAAAATTATAACCCCTTAAATAATGTGTACCAGAATTTGTATACAAGTTATGAATTGATTAGGTTTTTCCAAACCAATAACTAATAGATTGTGAAATGAATTAATTAATATTCAATTGATTTTCACAATTGAAGGATTGTTTAGTAAAGCGTTAAATCTATACTCAAATCTATCATTCAGTTCACAATATCGGAGAGAAAAATGTCACCAAATTATGTTCAAAAGTTTTATTCATACGAATGCCAGCCATCGGGACATCAATTATCTCATCAGACAATCGCTAAGTTATGGCATCTAATGGTTGGAGAGAGACTCAGAACACGGATGTCAGCAGTGGTCCAGTTGTGGTCAAAGACAGCGACAGCTAATCTATGGTTAATGACTCATAAGAAGATCGTATGTGTGATCACCAATGGAACCGATGGACAAGACTTTTGTTTCGCTCGTTTTTATGATCACAATTTAAAGACTATTCACTTTGAAGTGGATCTCAATCAGGACTTTATTTTCGAGACCAGGAGTTCAATATTTTATGTCTTAAGCGGATCCGACGGACAGAGCATTGGTATTAAATTTGGTGACAAATTAGAGGCAAAAGATTTTAAAATAATAGTAATGGAGAAAAGACTCAAACGATTTGAACAGTTGTCTGAATGCAAGCCATCGCCAGACTTGCCATCCAATACTAGACTCAAGACAATTGAGTCCAATGATAAACTTCATGGCATGGCTTCGGATAAAACTTCCAGATCATTGAATACTAATCTTAAGACACATTTGCATGAATACCAATCCAAAGCATATCGGGGTTTTCACCGGATATCGGGACCGATCCGTAGGCCTACAACTCTGCCGAAGACATCATTAAAACCCAAGACTAGGTCTTCAATAGTAACTAACGGATCAGTCATTGGCTTACAATTGGATCCAATTCTTGACACAAAGATTGAGAAATGTTTCACTCAATTATCAAAAAGCCTTCAATTAATGGATTCATCACTCAATCAACTGATACTCGATGTCCGCCACAGAAGGCACACAAATCAAGAGGTATTGGCATTGATTTTAATTGATATAAAGTATATAATCAGCGGTAAATTACAGCCAAATTAATTTTAAAACAGGATCAACCAATTGATATATCCCTGTCATCGGTGGTCAAATCGGACAAAACGGTAGACACACCTGTGATGGGCGGCGATAACCAGTCGATCACTGGATCCGATTCAGACAAAGACACAAAAGTTAGTAATCGGTCGCACAGGAGAAGGAGGCGTCGCTTTCGACGCGGAGTTCCCGTTAGGAAATCACTACTCTATAGGGCTATACATAATAGTTATCATTTGTCACAACAGTTACCGGAATCGGCAGTCGATGTATCTAATAATTTGACGGTAAAAACTGCGGTTAATGGACATGAGTTGGTCACCGATGACCACTCGGATCCAATTTGTGACACCGGAAAGGAAGACAGCGAAGACATTGTCACTGAAGACAACGGCAACCAATCCGACGGCGAAATCGATGACTACGACAAAGAATATGATGTAATTCTTTGTTTACAGAGTGAGCATCACATTAGGGTCGGCTACGGCTTAACCTTTTGGCGACGCTATCATATGGCGACCAATAAACCAAATGATGCCCACAATGGCCGCCATCAGGAGCCTCAACGCCGGGTAATTCCCGTGGATTCGGAAACATATAACCGGTTTCTGGAAGTGATGGGCGACAAGACGTATGCCAATGCGTTCATTAGAAATAATTCATTGGGGTTAGCATTGGATGAAGAAACAGATGGTGGCCAAAGTGCTCCCTATGTCATGACAAAGATGCCGGTAATATCGGTGGAGTCGACACTTTATAAACAGATCCGGGATGTGGTGGCCATATATGCAGATATCAAACATCAGGTGATCATCACAACTGATTCACACTTTGACGGTGAAATAGATGGTGCAGTTAATGGACACGAGTTGGCCATCGATGACCACTCGGATCTAATTCGTGACACCGTAGAAATTGGCGAAGGCATTGCGAGTAAAGACAACGGTAATCACTCCGACGGCGGAAGCGATGGCAACGTTGAAGAATATGATGTATATATTAGTCGATATCCGTGTAATAAGCGTAAGATTAATGTATATAAAGGTTGTAAGTTATGGCCACATAAGGCGACCGAAGTATCATTTGATGCCAACCAACGCTTTAGATTCGTATATCCCTTCCGCTTATTACAAGTGGATTTGGAAACTTTTAAACGGTTCCGGAAAGTGATTACGGACTCGACCAGCGATTCCATTCTCACTCATGTGTTCATCAAAAATGATTCATCGATGTCCAAACCGGGGGATGAATCACATGATGGCCACAGTGAAGGCAAACACCCGGTAATATCGGTGAACCCACGAACTTATAAACAGATCCGGGATGTGTTGGCCAGGGATGGATGGGTTGGCAATATGTCTCTCAAATACCGAGTGGTCATCAAAACCGATTCAAAGTTGTCTAAATCATCAAAACAATCGGGCCGTAAGTTTTGCTGGTGTTTCCCGTGAAAACGTGGTAAATGTTGATATAATTTAACGATAATTTGGTCACCATTCAAGTTAACACGAGTTCCTGAATTTAAATACATATTAATTTCGTTTTTGTAATATTTGTTTAATTAGTTGTTTTTTTGTAATGTTGTATTGCTTTAAATAAATTTTTCCTATATTTGTAATCATGGTTTAATTACTGAATAATATTTTAAAAGTAACAATATCATACTTACATTTTATATAATTTTAAACAAAATGATAAAATGAAACCTTTGTTTATTTTAAAATTTATTAAGATACTTTAAAAATAATTAACACAATATTATAATTATTTAATACATTTATATAAATTGAATGTAAATAATGGTTGTAATCTATAATCGTAAATGTTGGGGAATTAATCAATACAATGGTTTTATTTAATTTTTAATTAATTATGGAATTTATAAATAAGAACATCATTAGAAAAAATTTGTATAATATTTGAAAAATAATTTTTTGTATATTTTCCTGCTAATTGACATACACATTAACAATTTCAATAAAATCTAATAGAACATGATAATTATTTGATTAGTGAGTCATCATTATAAACGGGACAATTCTATTAAACATCATAATTGTTTATGAGTTGAATAATGTAATATAACTTTCTCTAACAACTAATAATTATACCATATATGGACAAAATAATTAATATATAGCATATTAAATTTTATTCATACTAATTATTATCCCCCAAATATATGTATAAATTACAACATAATTATTTGTTATACAAATTATTTTAATTTCTCACCCCTTATATAATGTATACTAATATTTCTGAACAACTAATCTATTGTTTGGTTTTTCCAAACATTTAATCGTGTGATAAATTCAAAGGAAATAAATTAATAATTGTTACAATTATTTAAGGCATTGTTTAATAAAATCAATCAATCAATACATTTCTCATTTATTATTTGAAACAAAATGTCACAAAATTATGTCCAAAAGTTTTATTCACACGAATGCCAGCCATCGGGACATCAATTATCTCATCAGACAATCGCTACGTTATGGCACCTAATGGTCGGAGAGGGACTCAGAGCACGGATGTCAGCAGTTGTCCAGTTGTGGTCAAAGACAACGACTGCTAATCTATGGCTAATGACTCATAAGAAGATCGTATGTGTGATCACCGATGGAATCAATGAACAAGACTTTTGTTTTGTCCGTTTTTATGATCACAATCTAAAGACTATTCACTTTGAAGTGGATCTCAATTTAGACTTTGTCTTCGAGACCAGGAGTTCTGTGTTTTATGTCTTAAGCGGATCCGACGGTCAGACCATTGGTATTAAATTTGGTGACAAATTAAAGGCAAAAGATTTTAAAATAATAGTAATGGAGAGACGACTCAAACAATTTGAACAGTTGTCTGAATGCAAGCCATCGCCAGACCTGCCATCAGATACTGGACTGAAGACAATTGAGTCCAAAGAGAAACTTCATGGCATGGGTTCAGATAAAACATCACTCAATACTTCCAAATCATTGAAAACTAATCTGACGACACATTCGCATGAATACCGATCAAAAGCATACCGGGGTTCGCATACGTGGCCGACCCGTAGACCTACAACTGTGCCGAAGACATCATTAAATCTCATGAATGGGTCTTTAATAGCGGCCAATCGACCACTCGTTGGCTTACAATCAGATCCAACTCTGGGCACAATCGTTGAGAAGGGATTGACTCAACTCTTAAAAAGCGTTCAATTAATGGCTTCAGTACTCAATCAACTGATACTCGATGTCCGCCACAGAAAACACACATATCAAGAGGTATTACCGTTGGATTTAATTGAAATAAATAATGAGCGCATGGATAATAGACAAACAACTATACCTTCAAAACAGTCTCAACTAATTGATACATCGCTGGAATCAGTGGCCGAATTGGACAAAACGGTGGACATATCTGTGATAGTCGGCGATAACCAATCAACCACTGGATCCGATTCAGACAAAGACACAAAAGCTAGTAATCGGTCGCATAAGAGAAGGAGGCGTCGCTTTCGACGGGGAGTTCCCGTTAGGAAATCACTACTCTATAGGGCTATACATAATAGTTATCATTTGTCACAACAGTTACCGGAATCGGTGCGCGAAATGTCGCAGCATTTGATGGTAAAGACTGCGATTAATGGACACGAGTTGGCCACCGATGACAACTTGGATCAAATTCGTGAGGCCGAAGAGGTTGGCGAAGACATTGCTATTGAAGAGAATGGTAATCAGTCCGACGGCGGAAGTGATGGCAACGATGGAGAATATGATGTTTATATTAGTAGTTCATGTAGTAATAAGCGTAAGATTGATGTATACAAAGGTTACGAGTTATGGCCAAAGGAGGCGATCAATATATCACATAATGGCAACAATCTTTGTGTATTTATCGCCCACTCATTACTCGTAGATTTGGACACTTATGATCGGTTCCGGAAAGTGATTACTGATTCTCCAGGCGAGAGATTCATCCAAGTGTTCATCAGAAATGAATCTAATGATGGTCACAGTGCGCGCAAAGAACCGGTAATATGTGTGGACTCGCACACGTATCAAGAAATCCGGGATGTGTTGGCCACGAATCAATCTTTGTTTACCCTTCTTCGAGTGGTCATTACAACCGATTCAAAGTTGTCTAAATTATCGAAACAATCGGGTCGTAAGTTTTGCTGGTGTTTCCCAGGGAAACGTGGTACATGTTAATGCAATTTGATAATAATTTTGTTATTGTACCACTCGTGCTAACACGTGTTTCTAAATTTAATTACTTATTAATTTAGTTTTTGTAATATTTTTTAATAAGTTATTTTTTCTAATGCTATTAATATAATGATTTGATTTGAATGCATTTTTAAAAATTCCAATATTTGTAATTATTTTGTAATTACTGAATACAATGTAAAAACTAATAATATCATTTGTGCCTATAATTTAATTTTAAACAAAATTCATAAAAAACCAACATTTAAATAATAATTACTTAATGTAATATTATAAGTATTTAATTCATTTATCTAAATTAATTGTAAATAATCTGAAATTGTAATTTTAGTTGAATTAATCAATACAATGAGTTTATTTAATCTTAAAATTAATTACGGATTTTATAAACAACTTTTGTTTATCTAAAAACATCATGACTTAAATTTTATTTTAATTAATAAGTTAATGTTCATTTACTAATGGTTAATTTTTTTTAAATTATAAACCAACTTAAAAATTAGGACAATTAACTTGAATGTTCGACTTGGTTGTTAAAAACTTGAGTTGTTTCACACTTTGAACATGATATATTTTTGAGAGATATTAATATTTATGTTTGTATTACCAGTTTGTAATCAAATGTAAGCATAAAATAGTATCCATGATAATCAACTCAATAAATCATGATGAATTATAAATTATTACATTATTGCTAATACAACTGCTTTATAAAAATGATTTGTTTGTTCAAAACAAAAATATTCATTTTTAACATAACTGATAAACAAAACCATTGAATCCATACTTTATTTATTTATCATTACATGATATATAAGACCAGAAAATGTCATTAAATTATGTGCAAAATGAATGCCAGCCATCGGGACATCGATTATCTTATCAGACAATTGCAAAATTACGACAATTAATGGTCAGAGAGGGACTCAGAGCACGGATGTCAGCAGTTGTCCAGTTGTGGTCAAAGACATCGACTGCTAATCTATGGATAATGACTCATAAGAAGATCGTGTGTGTGATCACCGATGGAACCGATGGACAAGACTTTTGTTTCGTCCGTTTTTATGATCACAATCTAAAGACTATTCACTTTGAAGTGGATCTCAATCAGGACTTTGTCTTCAAGACCAGGAGTTCATTATTTTATGTCTTAAGCGGATCCTATGGTCAGAGCATTGGTATTAAGTTTGGCGACAAATTAATATCATATGATTTTAAGACAATATTAATGGAGAGACGAGTCAAACAATTTGAACAGTTATCTGAATGCAAGCCATCGCCAGATTTGCCATTAAATACTGATTTGAAGCCTAAGGTATTGCATAGAATATTGGGACCGATTCGTAGCCATACTTTTCCAAAGACATCATTAAATCCCAAGAATAGGTCTCCAAGAATAACCAATGGATCAGTCGTTGGCTTACAATCGGATTCAACTCTTGAACCAATGGTTGAGAAGGGATTCATTCACAAAGACAGCGATGAAGAGCACACAACTATAACTTCAAAGGCTAACCAACCAATTGATATATCGTTGTCAACGGTGACCGAGACGGGCAAAACAATGGACACATCTGTTATCGCTGTCGGTAACCACTCTATCACTGGATCCGATTCAGACAAAGACACAAAAGTTAGTTATCAATTAAATAATCTGTTATCAAAAACATATTCTCTAATAATAATTATTTGTCACAACAGTTACCGGAATCGGAGAGCGAAGTGTCCAACAATTTGATGGCAAAGACGGTTAATGGACATGAGTTGGCCACCGATGACCACTCGGATCCGAAGTGTGACACCGAAGTGGTCAACGAAGACATTGTCACTCAAATCAGCGATAATCACTCTGACGGCGGAAGCGATGGCAACGATGAAGAATATGATGTGTTTATTGGATCATGGTTAAATAAACACATGATTAATGTTCGCCAGGGATTATGCTTTTGGAATAATAATTGTAAGGCAATCACCAGATCAGGTGATGTCCAGAATAATCGCAAACAATGGCCTCAGCGTAGGGTAATAATACCCGTGGATTCGGTAACTTATAAACGGTTCCTAAATGTAATCGTCGACAAGAGTTTGGTCCGAGTTTTCATCACAAATGATTCAATGAGGTCTAAATTAGACAATGAATCACATGATAATCTCGTGGCCATCACTGCTAAGTACCCGAGAATATCTGTTGATTCAGAGATTTATAATCGGATCCGGGATAATGTGGCCATATATGGAAATCAACTGAGAAATACCCTGATATTCATTACAAATGCTTCAAAATTTCCATATTTGTCAGAGAAGTTGTTGTCCGAGTTTAACGGTGAGGCCGCCGATGACAGTGTGGATCAAATAAGTGTCATTGAAAAGGTTGGCAAAGACACTGCGGTTAATAGACATGAGTTGGCCACCGATGACATCTCAGATCCAATTCGTAACACCGAAGAGGTTGGCGAAGACATAACCATTGAAATCAACGACTATCACTCTGACGGCGGTAGAGATGACAGCGTTGAATATGATGTATATATCGGTCGTGCGTTTAACAAGCGTAAGATTAATGTATACAAATGTTACCACTTATGGCCACATAAAACGACCGAAAAATCACGTGATGACCACAATGAGCGCAAATACAATATTGTCGATCACTTAATACCCGTGAATTTGGACACTTTTAAACGGTTCCGGAAAGTGATTAAGAATACTATCGGCTATGGAATCATTAAGGTGTCTATGAGAAACGATTCATTAAGGTCTAAATCGGGAAATGAACCAGATAATGGTCACAGTAAACGCAAAGATCCGTTAGTTTGTGTTGACTCCCAAACTTATTATCAGATTCGGTATGTGTTGGCCATGAATGAACCCATGTCTATCAATCACGTGGTGGTCATCACAATCGATTCAACGTGGTCTAAATTATTGAAACAATTGGGCTGCAAGTTTTGCTCGTGTTTCCCGTGGAAACGTGGTAAATGTTAATGCAATTTAATACTAGTTTTGTTACACTAATATATTGTATTAAATAAATTATTTCATTAATACAACTACAAAAAAGATATGTTGGTTCAAAACTAATTAATACACATTTATTTTTGATTTAATTGCTTTTGAAATAACTGCTAACAAAACCATTGAATCAATACTTAATATACAGTATTTCTCATTACATGATATATGAGACCAAAAAATGTCATTAAATTATGTGCAAAATGAATGCCAGCCATCGGGACATCGATTATCTGTCACTACAATCGGCAGATTACGGCATCAAATGGCCCGACAAAGACTTAGAGTACGGTTTACATCAATTGTACAACAGTTGTACCTAAATATACCAAAGCCTAACCAACCAATCGATATATGCCTGTCATCGGTGGCCGAATCGGACAAAACGGTGGACACACCAGTAATCGTCGGCGATAACAAAGCGATCACTGGATCCGATTCAGACAAAGACACAACAGCTAGTTATCGGTCGCACAGGAGAAGGAAACGCTTCCGACGCGGAGTTCCCGTTAGGAAATCACTACTTTATAGGGCTATACATAATAGTTATCATTTGTCTTATCAGTTGCCAGAATCGGTGCGCGAAGTATCCAAGAATTTGTTGGTAAAGTTTGCGGTTAATAGATATAAGTTGACCACCGATGACCACTTGAATCAAATTCGTAATACCAAAGAGGTTGGCAAAGACATAACCATTGAAATCAACGACTATCACTCTGACGGCGGTAGAGATGACAGCGTTGAATATGATGTATATATCGGTCGTGCGTTTTGTAATAAGCGTACGATTAATGTATACAAAGGTTACGAGTTATGGCCTAAGAAGGCGACCAAAATTTCACGTGATGTACACAATGGCCGCAAATATAGTCCTCGAGACCATTTAATAGCCGTAGATTTGGACACTTTTATACGGTTCCGGAAAGTGATTACGGATACTATTGGCCATGGAGTTATTAAGGTGTTTATCAGAACTAATTCATTAAGGTCTAAATCGGGAAATGAATCACATGATGGTCACAGTGAACGCAAAGATCCGGTAGTTTGTGTGGACTCGCAAACTTATAATCAGATCCGGGATGTGTTGTCCAAGAATGAACCCATGTCAATCAATCACGTGGTGGTCATCACAACCGATTCAAAGTGGTCTAAATTATTGAAACAATTGGGCTGCAAGTTTTGCTCGTGTTTCCCGTGGAAACGTGGTAAATGTTAATACAATTTGATAATAGTTTTGTTACCACTCGGGCCAACACGAGTTTCTGAATTTAAGTAGCTATTAATTTAGTTTTCGTAATATTTATCTAATAAATTATTTTTTCTAATCCTATAATGATTTAAATAGATTTTTTTAAATTTCTATATTTGTAATTATTTTTAAATTGCTGAATAGTATTTAAACACTAATATCATTCGTTCCATTCATTTAATTTAAAACAAAATTCATGACAAAACAAACTTTTGGAATAATAATTACTTAAATTTTATTTTATTTAATAAATTAATGTACATTTTTAATAATAATGGTTAATTTCTTTTTAATTTAATTTAAATCCAACTTAAAAATTATGGTAATTAACTTGATTGTTAAAAACATGAGTTGTTTTACTTTTTGAATATGATATATTTTTGAGAGAAATTTATGTTGGTATTACCAACTTGTAATCAAATCAGATTTCGTATGGGGTCTTCCACTAGTGTTTTGTCATGCGCGAAATTTAGTACTGTTTATACTACTGCTTGCCCCTAAAATTGGGGGCAGAATTTAACCCCCAATGTAACCCCCAGTAGCAGTGTAGTATAAACAGTACTAAATTTCGCGCATGACAAAACACTAGTGGAAGACCCCATACGAAATCTGAATCAAATGTAAGCATGAGATAGTAGCCATGATAACCAGCTCAATAAATTGTGATGAATTATAAATTAATACATTATTACTAATACAACTACAAAAATGATTTGTTGGTTAAAACAAAAATATTAATTTTTGACATAATTGTTAAACAAAACCATTGAATTAATACTTAATATATTTATCATTACATGATATATGAGACCAAAAATGTCATTAAATTATGTGCAAAATGAATGCCAGCCATCGGGACATCGATTATCTGTCACTACAATTGGCCGGTTATGGCACCAAATGGCCCGACAGGGACTTAGAGTACGGTTCACATCAATTGTTCAAATAATGTCAAAGACATTGACACCTAATCGATGGAAAATATTACACAAACAGAGCGTATGTGTGATCACCGAGAGATCCGTTGGCCAAGAATTGTCTTTTGTCCGATTCTATTATCAAAATCTTAAGACTATTCACTTGTCGTTGAATTTAAACCAAGAGTTTATGTTAGAGACAAGAAGTGATGTATTTTTTGTCTTCAGCGGATCCGATGGTCAGAGTATTGGTATTAAATTTGGTGACAAATCAGAGGCAAAAGATTTCGATATAATAATAACGGAGAAAAGACTCAAACTATTGGAACAGTTGTACCCAAATATACCAAAGCCTAACCAACCAATCGATATATGCCTGTCATCGGTGGCCGAATCGGGCGAAACAACGGACACATCAGTGATTGCCGGCAATAATGAAGTCACTGATGACCACTCGGATCCACTTTATGACACCGAAGAGGAGGACAGCGAAGACACTAACACTGAAGACAACGACAATCAATCCGACGGCGGAACCGATGATTACGACAAAGAATATGATGTAATTCTTGAAACAAAGGACATATCAGTGATTGCCGGTAATTACAAATCAATTAGTGGATCCGATTCAGGACAAGACAATGAAGTGAGTTATCGGCCACGGATTGGGCGGAAATAGTTGTATATAATAGTTATTGTTTATCACAACAGTTATTTCAAGAGGTGGAAGACTTTCTCGAGGAGTTGGCCACCGATGACAATGGAGATGAATACGAAGACACACACAATGGCAACAATGTTGACGGTATTGAAGTAATTCTTAGCGATGGAAGTAGTGATGGCTGTAATGATGACACTGTCTGCGACGGTAAGGCTCAACACAATGTAATATACGTGGACTCAGAAACTTATGAACAAATGCGGGAAACGATGAGCGCCGGGAATCGACGGGTATTTATTAAAAAGGACTCAAAGAGATCTAAATCACCTAAAAAATCGGGTCCTAAGTTCTGTTGTTTCCAATAGAAAACGTGGTAAATGTGACCACAATTTTGTAAAATTAAATTGAATTTTTAATAAAATTAATTTTGTTTTTTAGTAGTAATTTTGATTTATTTTTTAAAATTACATTTTGGTCATATTATAATTGATTTAAATATGTATCAAGATTCTATATTTGTAATCGTGGATTCATTAATAATCAATAAAAAAAATTTATTTAATATTTAATTAAATTAAGGGGTTTATAAATTCTCACATATTAAATAATTTATTATATTTTTAAAGATTTGTTCAACTTTAACAAAATAATTTAAACAACTCTATGTTTAAAAATAGACTAAAATTTTCTTATGATTAAAATACATTCACTAATTTACGTAAACTTAATTGAACAAAATTATAATTTTATTTGTAAAAGTTTTGTTAGTAAAATATGTTTAATTAGTAATAACCTATTAATCAAATCATCATCATAAATTATTATTTATAAATATGAATATTAAGTTACTATTACTGTAATACAGTAATAAATTGTTGATTCAAAAATTATTAATACACATTCATATTAATGAAAGCATTGTTTAACAAAACCATTAAAGAAGGATGTGGAAGACTCTATGTTAATTTGGCTAATAAAATAATTTTTATTTAACCCTACGGAAAAAAGTTGTCTAAATTGTATCTTTGCCGATTTTTAGTTCAAAGTTAATTCAATGCGATATTCTTTATTATACTAAACATATATTAAATTAGAATGCAAATAATACACACTATATAACAATCTGGTTTCGAATTCGGCCATTGTGGCCACTATTTTCGGTAAATATAAACCTATTCAAAATTAACATATGACATATGAAATCAATGTAGAATTTAACGGAGAATCAGAATATAGTAATATCACATCAGTAAAATTAAGGGATTTTTTCTAATTTGTGTAAAACTACCAAAACCTATTAAAAATAAGTTATTACACCACCACCGACAACCCCACAACAACCCCGACCACCACCCACGACACCAATAAAGATCGCATCATTATTACAGAAAACTGAATTTAACTTAAAAAATAATTATTCATCATAATTTACATTTTTCCTCTATTTTAGTACTAACTCAATAATAAAGTATAGTTTTCAAAAAAATATCAATATATAACGTTAAAATAACAAAAATTGTAATTATAATTTTTAATTTCAAAAATATTTCAAAAACGATATGTCCCATGCAAATTATAATGATATATTCTGAATCTACGTTAAATTCTACATTGATTTCATATGTCATATGTTAATTTTGAATAGGTTTATATTTACTGAAAATAGTGGCCACTATGGCCAAATTTGAAGCCAGATTGTTATATAGTGTGCATTATTTGCATTCTAATTTAATATATGTTTAGTATAATAAAGAATATCGCATTGAATTAACTTCGAACTAAAAATCGGCAAAGATACAATTTAGACAACTTTTTTCCGTAGGGTTAAATAAAAATTATTTTATTAGCCAAATTAACATAGAGTCTACGACATCCTCCTTTATTACATCCAGTATTATAAAAAGTTTTTTGATTATAATTAAAAATTAAATAAACATAATATATATTTCATTATCAATAAATCTATAATTTCCACACTTTCACTATTAGTAAAACTCAAACTAAATCATAAAATTATAAAATTATTTAATCAAGATCATATTTAGTGTCCATTATTTTTAGACTGTGTGTACAGTATGTATGTGTTTGTCGGCAGTGTTTGTGTGGGAAAAGGGTTTGCAATAATTAATAAATGAGTTTAAATTAAGTTGAGTTTATTTTACAAATAAATTAAAAATATTAAATTGAAAATAGTATATAAATTCTAAGAATTATTTTTATTTTACAAATATTTTAGTTTAATATCACTAATATTAACATATTCAAAGTTAATTATATTCTGTTAATTTTAAATTAAATTTTTTATGTTAAATGCAAATGTATTTTTAAAGTATACTTATAAATTCATAAATGTAAGTTTCTAAGAGAAAATGTTGAAAACATACATTATTTATTATGCATAAATAAATTCATAGTATCTTACAGTAATATAAATCATATTATTAGCGAACATGTACTAATGCTATTTTAATAAAAAGTGAAAGTTCATTTTATATTGTTTGACAATCAATCATTATATAAAACATTTTATTCCCTTTTGAATTCTATGAGTGATTGAATTGTCAATAACTTAAACCCATAGAAATAGTTTCAATACAAAGCAAACAAAACGTTTTCATTTAAATCTTATGTATTTTTATATTACATTATTATCGCTTCATATAACTTGAAATATACAGTACAGTGTATTCAACGCTAGTTATACCTTAATGCAAATGCTTTGCAATAAAACATATGCTAATTTCACACCGAAAGCTATTTATATTACAATTTTTAATTTAAAGTAAATATACATTTTTAAGTACGACTATTATTTTTGATCATGTGCATTTTAATTAAATTTTTGTTTTGATATAAATAACAGTGAATTACTTTTGAATTAAAATAATATTGTTTAATACAAAACACGTTCAAAATGTTTAAATTATTGCTTCAATTGTATGGTATTTCAAGTGATTATAAATCATCTAAACATATATTTAGTGGTGTTTTTATCATGATTTACACCACGATTTTAATTTACATTTTATTATCATTTAAATCTACTGATAATTACATTCAAATTACCTGTAAATCTCTTTGTGTTATACAATACATGTCATGTTTGGTCTCCTATTTATACTTAAAAATAAATTCAAAATTAATTATTGAATTAAATCAAGAATTGTGTGAATATTACGTCAAATACAATATAAGACAAAATAATAAAATTATAATAATATACTCATTAATATTTACATTAATAAGTTGTATCCGTATATGTATTGTATCGAGCGATCGGGTATTTAACAATCTATTGATCCAGGACTATTTTCATATTAAACTACCATGGAGCAGTACTATTGTTTGCTGCTATACCAGCGGTTATATTGTATTAATGTATGTAATTTGTTGTGAATTATGTAAAAAATATTATAATATTTTAAATAACTTATATTTAAAAATCAATAATATTGTAAAAACACCGCACAATAAATATCATTATGATATTAAACAATGTTTAAAACTATTTCAATACAATCCACTGTTAAAAATTATTTATCATATTGCTTATAATATATTTATTAACATGTTCATATTTAACGTGTTTAATTGTTTATTTATGTATAAATTATTCATTGATTCTAATTATAATATATTGTGTTTATTTTTAATAATTATATGTTTATTGTTTATAATTATAATTAAATATTCATTAAAAATTTATTCTATGTCAAACATTGAAAAACTAATTTACATAAAACTTAAACATTGGGAATTTGCTATTGTAAAACAATTATCTTTGTAAAATTTATATTAATATTGATCATAACAATACTGTAATTGTTATATCATGTAAATCAATGTGCAAATAAGACAATTGTAAAATTAATATACCTGTAAAAGCAATTATTAGGTTTTTAAATAAATTATTATTATACCTTTTTAAACCTGTTAAACATTTATTATCTACTACTGATAAAATGTTGTGTATGTTATGTCATAATAAATTATATTCTTTACATACAAAGTATATTATATAATATAGATTTATAGTTTACGCATCATGATATAAAAATAGCTATTTAAGATTTATAAATTATAATATTGAGCTGTAATTATAATTATTCTATTTGTCAATGTTAATTTATAGTATAAATTTATACTGTATAATATTTTCAAACACTATAAGGTCATTGTAATTAACTAAAAAATTGTATTGTAATACTGTATAATAATTATATTTTATAATTACAAAAATGTCTAAAATTATTGATTTCATAAATATAACATTAAAACTTTATTAAATTATTAGAACAATTTTTTATAAAAATTGTTATTTACTAGCATTTCATTAGTAAAAACTAAATAGCAAATAATGAATAAGGTAAAAACATAAAATATTATCGTTTACATAGTCATTAATTTGTAAACTATGCCATCGTTAATAATGCATTAGATCCGTATTTAGGTACATTATTTTGTAGTTTTACAAAAATTTACATTTTATATTTAATACAAAATATTTATTTATACCATAATCTATTTTTTATTGACAACATTTTTCACTTTTATGATATGATAATAATACTTAATAAATATATTGCATAAAAATAAAGCACTCGATAATTTTGGTTATTTTATTAATATATAGAATTTCATAGATATTTTTATTAATAATTAAACAATTTATAAATAAGATCAGCAAAATACTAAATTAATTAATAAACTTATAATAAAATGAGCACATTCAATGAAATAGTGACCCTAATGGGATATCCATACGAATTCATCTCTAGTAGACCTGTGGGTATGTTTGCGCACAAGTTTGTGGAGCCCTTTAACATAACACACGTGGACTGCGACCACTACTTGACCACCAGTGATATGTCCAATGCGAATAGCACATGGTTTATTGGCACAGATCCAAACAGGGTAATTAAATATATTAACCCTTGGCTAACATGGATGCATTAGTGATGAATATATACTCAATCGCTAAACCTGCATTATCGCCAAGCGTTTATATCATTATATTTTTATCACATTATATGACAATAAATTAACTAATGACAACTATGCAATTTAAAACTTTATGAAATACAGTATTTAATTCAAACCGAGAATAACAACGGCTGGTATTTTAACTCAATAGTTGTACCCATATTAATGATGGTCGGGCAACCATTTAATTTTAGGTATTAATTCTTGTTTTATTAGACTAACTGAGTTACCGTAAACACTGGTTATAAAGAAATAATAATATCATGATGTTTATAGTTAAAAATAAAAATTATCTAGTATCTGTTAATGGATTAGTTTTAAAATTTAATTTTTAAATATTGCTAACATTTTTAAATTTAATTAGTGTGGCAATTAAAGTTCTGAACAGCTGTCATAACTTTCATGCAGCAAGGCAATTGGCAATTGAGAAAAGCTTATTAACAGTGAATGAATTTTCATCACTGGATTTTGGGGTTGAGACACTAACAATGAATTGCACCAGGCCATTATATATGAGTTACGTGATCAATTATGCGAGTCTAGATCAATTGCTAGAATTACCATCAATAATTAGCGCGTTTAAAGTTTATTCAAACGAGATTTGGGCATATATTTTTATCGGGTTACTTTCAATGGCAATCATAAATACTGTGTGGCAGTATTTATTAAATGGTAAAATTTGCTTGCTACATTTCATTTGGATATTCTCACAACCCTTACTGGATAAGGGCAGTCATCATAAAATATGTAGACGTTATTATCGGTACGCACTATGGGTGCTATGCGTTACTCCACTGGTATATAAATTAGAATTTATATTATGTTACATAATATTTTATGTTTCAACTTTCTAATCAATATTAAAATATTAATTATATTACTATTAATATTCCCAATAAAACATTAAGATAAATATACTGCAAAATGAATTGACGGCATTAATGGCCACCCGAGGGGTCACTCACGCGGACTCTATAGACGATCTTTTGGACACCCGATACACCGCATACACGCCATGGGCTGATCTGCCTGTTTATCAAGATCCACATTTTTCAGCCCAATTTAGTCCAACCTTTAAGAACAAATTTAATAAATTAATGACCAAGGTAGACCGGACAATGACACAGGAAAATATAAATTCACTCCTAGCAAAAGGAATTGACACTAAAAATAACAAGGATCTTTATAAACTAATAAAGGATATGGTAGCCGTTTACCATAATAAAGACCAGGAACATTTAAAACTCTTTCTAGATCGTTTTCTACCATTCCATATATCAACCCAACCCGATGTTAACGTATTGATAACCATTTTGTGCTATGGTCATAGTTTTGAACCATTTGCTAATTACGCTAATTCTCTGTAATAAATGTTTATAATTTATCATGATGATAATATTTATTTTATTACCCATAGTATTCAACGTTTATTTGAATCGTCAATTCTAAACCATTGGTCATCATTATCCTCCGAGTATTTAGTGTACATTATTCTACAACTAACATACCATGGTCAATTTCTTGGTGATCTGCAACTGTCCGATCTCTATAGGGATCCCATATCACTGTTCGAACCGTTAACTCAACTTATATTTGTATCGATGTATAAATTTATTGGTCTCTGTTATGCATTTTCATTGATTATAGTAGTTTCCGAATTAATATACAAACAGTATTTACATAACTAATAGACTACTATTCAGTATAAAGCTTGGGGAACATAAGTGTACGAATTACAAGTACCTTCTAGTTTAACAGTTTATTAGTTGTACAATATCTAAAACTAAATGTCATGAGCATGTAGCATAAATATTAAAATTTTATGGCATTATAATTGATAATTTTTAAAATATACTTTATATCAATTGTTAACATGTTTAAATATGTAAAGTTATTTTACAATATTTATTTACCTAATTGCCTGTTTTGGAGGATCACCTCTTCAAATGACCATAACATTGGATTCGCAACTAATTGTTAGTTTGCATGGATTGGTAGCGCAATAAAACAGCAACTATTAACTGTTAATTTAAAGTGTTTATAATTAATAACTTGAACACTTAAAAATGTGTAAATATTTTAATTAAGAAACTATGTATTTTTATCAAATCTAAAGTGTCCATAATTTATTTTCATTTGATTACAATTAAATTCCATATTAATAATAATTAAATTTATAATTTCTTATAAAGCAAATAGATAATTTTATATACAATTTATTTTCCATTTCATTAATAGATGAAGCGGTATATAAAATTAATAATAAACCAATTGCCAAGATCATTTCGGCGTACATCATGCACATTTTAAGTAGAAAATTCATATTGGTTAATGCTATTACGTAAATTGACATTACATTAACTAGGCCAAATATAAACCATATTGAAAGTAACCATTTGGACCAATAAGTAGTGTTGTATTCATTGATTTCAATAAAAATATCATTTAATGTTTTTATTATTTGTTGAATATTATGCGATTTTGCCATTAGTTTAGTTTTAATTGCATTTAATTTAATTTTTAAATAAAATGAAAGCAAATAAAAATAAATCAATTGCCATATGGTAATTCTAATTATTTGAGAAATCCATACACAATAAAATAAATAATTTAATAAACCATAAATTAAAACAGTTAAATTTTGTTTGAACATTAAATATGCAAATAACCATATTAATCCATTAAATGGGACCATTATTTTAGTTATTAAAATAGTTACGTTGAATACAGTTTTAGACATTTTGACAAATTTATAGACAGACTGTGGATCTGTTAGACCGACACTATTGGGTGTAACCATACCTGACATCATAGCAAACACCCGGAGAAATGTCGGTTCAATACCACACATATAGTTATAAAAGTATATCAATTGTTTGCTTAATATAAAACATGTGCTCAATATAATCAATATTGTAATGTGATGTCCAATACCTATCATAAATGATATGTCGCCACAAATTAAAACCAGAAACTGATTATGACCATCATTTAGGATATTTATTATATTAGTGATTAAAACAAATAGATTGAAGCATGTTATGACAATTGGTTTTGAATACCATGATCGATTTATGGATATCTTAGGTGTAGTGAGTAATAATCCAATTGAGAACAACTGATTCTCTGCCGATTGTATTCGCAATTTTTGAGGCAATATTTCATTGCATTTAATGTCACACATTATTCTTGTTATAAATTATTATAACTTAACTAAAAAATTATACTTTAAATAACTATCTCTGCAAACAACAAAAATTTATAATTTGAGTCACCAAGATATGTTTTAATTAATTAATTGTAGTATTCTTATTATTCAATATTAACTGCAAATCCTTGTGCTATACGTGTGTTATATTATACTGTATTTGATGTCTTGGAAAAACACTTAACTCGACTTATTTTGCGTAAATAAGACACGGATTCAGTATTGACTGTGAAATG
>CAJPIZ010000174.1:0-31405 GCA_905368565.1 Medioppia subpectinata
TCATCCCAATCTTCACCACTCATACACTTAAATGAGTTATCAAATTCTCGACATAGCATTCAATACACGGTTTCCGATAATCAGATAATAATAACGATTATTTGTAACTTATGTTTCTCTATATATTTTCGCCTTAATCTCTCTCGCTCTCTCGCTCTCTCGCTCTCTCTCTCTCTCTCGTCAGATAATACACGAAATGTCTAATGGATTTATATTTTCAATTATACTTATTTATTAAACGTATAAATTTTAGCAAGATTACCAACCATGGGCTTTACGATTGGTGTTTATTATTGTGTGTCAACACGAGAATCGTGTGTACAATAAATATCAATAAACTAGATAATCGTATTTTTGTGTATTTTTTATATTTTTTAAATCGTGCTCATTTATTAGTTTGATAAAAAATAGTTTTGAACACACATGGTGCTAAAATTAAATAACATAGTATTAACTTACAATAACGACATTATTACATTTTTTGTGATTAACTATTATGGTAAATATTTTAATTACAAATAGCTGTTAATTAAGCTTAGAACGTTAACGACCTTATTACCATATCAAACAAATTAAACAAACTTATTAAACCATGCACAGTAAATATTCATATAAATCATGTTCATTTTTATTATTATTATTTTAATGCCATTATTATTGTCGTTTAAAATCGTATCGTTTTATTGTTATGTATAAATTTATTATAGATATCCTGAACTTAATATCTCTACATTATATTAGTGTTATTATTATTATTACCACGATTACTATTATGTTTGCCTATGGTTTATACCATAACAGTAGGACATAATAGCCCTGTAGTTATGATAGATTTTTCAATTTAATAGTAATTCTATGCATAAAAGTTTGCGACAGTTTTGTGCACATTATATGCAAAATATTCTGTAAAGAATATTCTGTGCGTTTATGTTATGATTATTACATAACCCCATAAACGGGCGCATAAAATGCCTGTTCATTGATTATACTGTGTGTTCATAGCATAACATATTATGGCACATGTGAAATCACCGTGTTTTGCATTCACAATATTCAATTTACCATATGTTTTATTCAGACACTATACTATTAAATAGTGACTATGGGTTACAATGATAATGTATTATTCAGCATATTGATATCACAAAAGAAAAAATAAATATTGAATTAAGCTTGTCTAAATAAAATATAATATAGTAATAGTGCAAAAAATTGAAATATAAAATTGTTGACAAAACATTCATCAATGTTTAAATTTAACAAGACTGATTTTATAACAAATAGTAATTATAATTACATTTTAACTAAAAATAAACTATATAAATTACCTTGTTAATACCAAAATTCATTATCACGAAGTTGCATTTTAACAATTAATCAATGTTAAGTTTGCAGACAACCACAATAAAATGTATACAGTTAGATAGAGTGCGCACATGCACTACAATTTAACCACATTTTCAAATGTCTTAATGATGTCTTTAAAAAACTAAATTTTTCATTTGATTGTATGGCAAACGAGTTAACGAATTGAATGAAATGCAGGAAAAAAATAAAAAATTTCTCGCACTTCACTCTATCGCTAATTGTTATGTAGTTTAATAGTGTAATGCATTGTATTGTGAACTACTGTGCCATTAGATTACATGTTATTGTGTACAACGGTTTGAAATGAATAAAAAAAGTAAGTTGCTAAACTATCTAGTGTTAAATGTTGAGTTTTCACTAATGATCTCCAGCTTCGCAGACACTATTAACTGCTCGATAAGTTTGTTCACAAATTGAGATGTTTAATACGAGAGAGAGAGAGAGAGAGAGAGAGAGAGAGAGAGAGTTGTTTTTATTTATGTTAGGTAAAAATATATAGTGATAGGTCATTACTATAATATTTAAATATTATATTTGTGATAAAATGTGACAAGCATAAATATAAAACATCTAATTATAATTCTAAGAATGTCATTTTTTGTAGGAAAATAGAAATCATTAATGCACTCAATTGATTAGTAAAGTAGTTGAGCTTGATGTTTTACTGAAATCTTGATGATATCAGATATAGTTATTTACTGTTGATAAATCGCAAAGAATATTCTGTAATTATATTTAGCAGTTAATAAATAATGACATTGGTAATTTTATGTTTGATTGCCAGTAAAAGTGTGTTAATTCAATGTATGACAGGAGAGAGAGAGAGAGAGAGAGAGAGAGAGAGAAAATTATATTATATAGTTTATCTGTACTTTTATTCAGGATCTCTCTCTCTCTCTCTCTCTCTCTCTCTCTCTCCATGGCGTGTATATTGAATGACCACTCAATCAAACTAATAAATAACTCGATATAAATTTTTTCTTGTGTGCAACAAAAAAAATCCAAAATCAAATCCCTATTTATTTGTACAGTATATACAGTGTATACATACACTATACAAACATAATTACATGAATTATAACGATACACATGCACTGCACTGTACTGTACTCTACGGCGTATACCATAGCGATAGTCGTGGATATAAATCAGCGAATTTATCGCTAATAATAATAACGATATTATTTTTTTGCGAGAAATTTATTACACATACACTGTATTAGCAATAAATTTGCTGTTAATATAGTGTTTTGTGTGATAATTATGAGTTAGTGTGCGATAAGAGAGTTAGTGATTGTATGTAAGAGTAAGCTATTGAGAGAGAGAGAGAGAGAGAGAGAGAGAGAGATGTTGTAATTAATTCATTCATTAATCACTATATTATCGGTTATTTAATCTATTTTTCACATTAAATACTAATAATCTATGAGAGAAATCATCGCTAATTAGAAACTATTTATTGACATTAAGTACCATTGCTTTCAATAATAACCCCATTATTATAGTGTCTGTGATTTATTAGCACTTATAATAAACTATTTGTTTTTTGAGAAACTATTTTTATTTTGTGTTAAATATTTTAATTATTTCAAAAATTATTTATAATGTTTAATTAAAACTCAATTTACATAATTAACATTTTATACGAATAAGTATAAATGCACAAATGTTATTTTTAAAAGTAAAATAAATGTATAAGTTATAAATTAATAAAATGTTAATATTCATTGTGTTTTAAATAAATAATTTTAAATGATCATGTGATATCTTTTTGGTAAATATAGTTTTATGATAAATAATGTAACTGGTACAGTATATAAAAAATTGTTTATCTCACCATGTCATGTACTATCGTTACCTAACAATTGTTCACGTTATTATGTAATGCGCGTTTTAGTTTTACCATAACAAAAATAAAATAATTATAGTAAAATTCAGTAGACTACTAAATCTCTCTCTCTCTCTCTCTCTCATTAAACAAATAACAGACAAAATAGGGATTGCATTGTGTTTTAATACACTATACAAATGCCAACACACCGTCTGATAAACAAAATCAACGCAAACAATAAAAATGCGATCAAAATAATCAGGAAATCTATTATTTTTTTTGTGTTTTGGTTGTTATTGTCTGTTGTTTTGTACGTGAGATTTATTGTACGGTTTTCTACTTATGGTGTGATTGCGAGAGAGAGAGAGAGAGAGAGAGAAAGAGAGAAAGAGAGAGAGAGAGAGAGAGAGAATTTTGTTTAAACATCTCTTGCATTCACTTTTCATTATATAAATTAGATTTAATTATATTATTTTGAAGGAAATAAAGCCTATTATGTGACTCATTCTGTATATGGCTTTGGATACTGAATATACGGTATAATAATAATTATATCAAATAATCATAATTGTAGTGCACTTTTTGGTTCATAATTTATTAAAACCCATTGTTTTTAAACAACAAAATTTCAAACACATTTTGATAGCCTTCAAACAAACACCAGATTTTTTATTTCGTATTTATATATCATTTGATATCTGTTTTGACTTAAATAAAATTGAAGGCCTTTTGGTTTGGTTACAAAAATAACCACTTCTTGTTATTAATTAATAGTATTTAATTAATTCATACATTAAAATGTCTTATTGTATGAAATATACCCCCATTTAGTCATAACGTCCTTCTGATACAAAAACGATGTGATTATGAGATAAATCAGTGATAATAAGTGTCTGAGGAATACCATCGAGTGGTTCCCCTCAATCATATGAATCACTATTTATTTATAAATTAAAATTAGTTTTCATTGATATTCACACAAAAGTTGTGCTCATTTTTCATTGGTTAACCCATAATGTTTTTGTGACATTAAATTCTTCAACAAATTGATGAAATAATTAATAAATATTTCAATTTCAATAACAACTATGTTTGCCTTTCAATACAATATCGCATTTCGTATCAGCACTTCCTCTTCAGACAAACTTATTTATCTGAAAATCTATGAAAACACATATTGTATGCAATTTTTTTGCAAACGGTTTTTTGAATTTAATTGACGAAACAAATGGAAACAGCAATTTCTAGAAAAGTTTAACTCGTGATAACTTTGTTTGTATTTATAAATAGGATAATAGTGGTATAAATAGAGGCGCATGGACAATTTGCCAAAAATGTTTTTAACCCAGTGTGGAGTTCAAAGTATTTTAACAGTGTTTACAATTATCTCCACAACAACATTGAACTTTAACAAAAAATTTATTAAACATACAATTCAAATATAATTTAAATATAAAATATGAAAACACAAAGCGATTACAACTTAATATTTTATTTTGTAAAAAACAAATTCAATTGCAATTAGAATAACATATTTAAGTAATAAAATGTTTATTCTTTATTGAAGGGATGAAAAACAAAGTAAATCATGAATTCATAAATCATTATAAATTACTAGTAATTAGTGTTTGAAACGCTGCCTAATGTTCGGCCATAAATTGAAACCACACTCAAAGCTCGATATACTTTGCAGTGAATGGTATTTGGATTCATAAAAAATAGTTGTTTTTTAGTGGAATTGATAGCAATTCCGTTTACAGACGAGTAAAGAGCCGTTATTTCGATAAGAGTTAGCCATTAATGCCAGTGCTGTTGATTAGGACCGCGTTTGCCGACCTGTTTATGGCGAACAACAAGAAAACAAAACATCAGTCAATTTACATGACATGCATATTATTAGGCACTCGTTTACAACTCATCCAATCAATTATTAAACACCAATTATTGGCATTTTTATTCTCTTTCATAACTCATACATAAAATATGATCACATCCTCGACACACATCTCATTCATACAAATATGGTATTAGAAATTAGATAAAACATATCGTTAGAAAGGCATACATACCAAATATACACAACGATGGGAATTAGCTAATGCTGGGCCTCTTTTCGACCTTAGTTTGTGGCTTCTTATGCTCCGTATTCTGCAATTTGTTCACTATTTTCCTGGTGTGACCGTTGGGGTCGTTGTGGTTGGTGTGATCGGACACCTCCTTCTTGGTCCTCTGTTTGCCGCCGTGACCGGTGTTCACATACTTGTCCTGATCGTAGTTGTAGTGCTCGTATTCGTCCACATTCTGTTCAGACATGATTTGCTAACAAAACTCAAACTTTTTTTAATACAATAAAAATCACTAAATTTAATAACAAAAAACAGAGCTTTTCTTAATAGGCTGTTAAGTGTTGTGGATATCTCTCTCTATGTGTTATATTCCGTGTTTTGTTAGCGACTTAAATACCCGTCCGCTCCGAAGGTTAGCGCATAGCATAGGGTGTTATTATGCAATTCCTATGCCAACAGTGTTCCCATTGGACGCCTGGATTTGTCGGTGCAGTGATGATGAAGTGATGATCAGTTTTGTTCACCAACCAAAACCAGGTGAAATGTTTTTTGTTTAGCTCGCGTTATGTATATGTGTTTTCAAACTAACAAATGCTAGAATATTATTGCAATTTGTTTGATTAGTCGACACAAAATTTATCACATTTAATATGTTTTAAAACCGCTAAAGGTTTTTACATTATCTGCAATTTTTACGATACTCTGACTCCAAAACATAACAATTACTTTTGCAAATTTAATTTAATAAAAATTTTAATCCATTAAAAATTTGTTTCCAATGGTTTTGTGACATATTTTTGCACTGCATTTTATCATTTAATTCAGTTTTTCTTTTGTTTCCAAATCCCTAATGTTTTATTTAATGCATACATAATATTGACTTACTTTACAGTAGTTTTATTTTATAGTTTAATGAGTTTTAAATACCATATAATTTAAATGATTCAAAAGAATATCTTATGTAACGTTAATACAGAATTTATTACATATAAAGCCTAACATATAATTACTGGAATATCTGTTGGCCCACAAAATATTAGTCTTAATTATATATTAGGGGTTCACAAATTTGGGGGAAGGGGTGTCGGGCAAAGCGAACTTTTACCAAACGCTATTTCTAAAATTATTGTCTAAAATTAATATAAAACTAAAATTATTCCATGTTTACAATACATTATTTAAACGATTAGTTTAATTTTAGTTAAATTATTTATAAATATAGTGGTATTTTGTTTAATTTTTTAGTGGTGGGTCATAAACGGGACATTTGCGAACGATTGCAAATTTAGGGGGGAGGGGTCTATATTTCTTAAAAAGTGCGAACGTAGTATGTGAATCTTTTAAACAAATTAAATTTTATTTAAAAATTATTTACACGAAGGATTTTAAATATAACAGAAGTTAAAAGCGATGATTCATTAATTGTTATTTAAATGATGAGAATTAATACAATTGTAGTGAAGAGTTGTTGTTTTAATGAAAATATTGATATATTGTATAACTGTATTGATTGTATTGTTTGACTCAACCCTTACCTTACGTTTATATGACAAACAATAAAAAGATGATAAAAATACAGTACATTTGTTATCATTTATTATATAACTTGGATTTGCAGATGTCTGGCAATACTTTTTATGCAAAAACATCCAAACAAAAGATATTACATGTATATTCATAATGACATTCATTATACTTGTTTATATTTATTTATCAATATAAGAAAACAGATTCTGTGTGTAATAATATTGGTAATAAAAAGTTTTTATAAACTATAATTATTCCCTAAATTACTCTTTAATTGATGTGACTTTTAAAATGTTGTCATAAAAAGTACATTAATTCATTTAACATGTAATTACAAGTTTCTATGATATTTTTGGTACACAATAGAAATGCTTAGTTTCTATGGACTTATAAATTACAACCATTTCGTTATCAATTTATCATATCTTATATATTTATGAGCTTTTAATTTATTTATTTATTTGCTATACTTATGTCTTATTTATTACAATTAATCATTCATTGCTAAATGACATAACATTTGAATAATAGATGTTATGAATAATTCTTGTTATTAACGCCAATCGATATTTCAAAGTATGAAAACATATGTGAGTTTTAGTGTATATGAAATTCAATTAATACATCCCTTAATTGCAATCTTAAAAGTAATAAACTTTTATAAACTTAATTAATCAATCATTTGATTTTTTGTCGTAAATTAATATATTTAGTACTTTTCCAAAACATATCACTCGTATGTTATCTGTTTTGAAGACGTTTATAAACGTTAGACTGAAACCCATGTTTTCAATTGATTGCAAAAAATAAACGTATTTTGCAATCATTTGGAGATTATTTTTGAAAGGTTTTTGTTTTGAAGACTCAAAACAAAGTCTTATGAAATTTTTATAATAAATTGTTAGATATATGAAAAAATTAGATATTAAACGCGTAATCCTTTTTGTAGTGGAAGTGAAGTGCAATCAACTTTTTCTTCATATTATGTCTGTTTATTCTTATACTAAAATATCTATTGATTTTTCATTTAATTTAATATATAAAATCATTTTAAGTCTTTCGAAATCATATATTATTAATAAAATGAAATAATTTTTAAAATGAATTTTCTTTCAAGAATTCTACTAAAAAGTAAAAACACATTAAACTTAAAGAACTTTTTAAAAAATTATATAAATTCTGGTTTTATTTATTTATTTTTAATTCGTTCACAACTCAGTCGTTAAGACATGAGAACCGAAAAGAAATTGAAGAGAAAATTAATTAAATATTTTTTATTAGACAAAAAAGGAATGCAATAAAAATATTATATAAATTACTTTATTTTTGAGCGATTATTCACTTTAATAAATGGTTAGAAAAATGGGAACAAATAAGAGATATATTATGAGATGTTATATAAATAGATAGTTGTTTATTGAGCTTAACGTTTATAATTGAAAAGACATTATCTATTTTATTAATAACGATAAAACCATTTTCGATGTAAACACTAACTGTTTGTCTAAAATAATTTATTTTGAATTTAGTCTAAAAGCAAAATAGTTTCCATTTATTCACATATTTTTCTGACTCCATGTGTTAATTCAATGATGATTTTTATTGCTAAATACCTGTTTACTTCTCATTGATTAATATTTATAATGAGTTTTTTGTTGTTTTGTTGTTAAACATATGAGAATTGCAATTATTTAAACAGAAAACTCATTTTCTTTATTAAAAAATTAAAATTATTTCACAAAATGTAATGTTTTGCGGCAATAAATGGTAAGAGTAAAAGTATAATTTACAACAATATTGAAAATAACATACATTTGTGCAAATATTTGTATACACTTTACAACTTATTGTGTACCCCATTAACTGCTAAATTCAGTCAAATCTCAAGTTTAACTCATATTAAATTTTTAATGTAATTGTCGCTAATAGTCTCATATAAAGCCATTAATTGTCAGTTGAATTAAAAAAGAAAATTAATTTCTCATTTTGAGACTCACGGGAAGTCTCTTTCAGATAAATATTTGTTTTTTAAATATTTTAATTGCAAAAAAAGAAGTGAAAGTAATGACAAAATCAGGTTTTTGTTAGTTTTATATCTATCGAAAACTATAGTTAACAAAGAAATGCAATCGACAGCACTTTTATGAGACATCATATCACTTGAGATCGCGATTTGCAAACCTCTCGCAAGCAATTGGCCACTCGTTTGGATCAATTAAATGCTTTTATTTGAAAATAAATGCTATCAAAACCCAGATTTAATTCTGGTAATGGATTCGACAGAATAAACATGTTTTCTGTTTGAGTGAAAATTACATAGAGTTGTCTCAACACAACTCATCGACAATACTGTTGATGAGAGTCGAAGACATTTGTTCTGTTTGTTTTCACAGATATTTCATTCAAAAATTAATTAAACAATTATTTTTGTCTCTTTCGGTACTTATATATTGTCTTTTTGTCTGTTTTTTTGCATTAATGTCAACAAATATGCCTAAATTAAACAAATATTATTGTAATTATTTATACCAAGCATTAATTCCATGATTTAGCAGTTTTAGTAATTATTTAACATTACGTTATTTGAAATTCATATATTGAATTAAATACTGGTTAATAACACATTTGCATGTAATTTTGCATAACAAATCATATAGTAAAACCTATTCAAATCTCCCTCTCTCTCTCTCTCTCTCTCTCTCTCTCTCTCTTTCATTGCTTGCGAGAGGTTTGCAAATCGCGATCTCAAGTGATATGATGTCTCATAAAAGTGCTGTCGATTGCATTTCTTTCTTTCTTTCTTTCTCTGTTTAGATTTCTTAGAACACAAAGACTTAACTTCTTAAAGCAAACACAGTTTGGCTAAATTTAATTGTATTTGATAAACATATTATTTTGAAGTGTTTGTGAAAAATAGACAAATTGTCACGTATTCTGCCTAATGTTTAGTTATGTCTAAATATATTACTAGTTATTACTAGTTATGATAACTTTCGATGTCTTTAGAGATACTATTGATTATTTTGGTGTCGTTCAGCAATTTTTCAGACATAAGGTTTAAATATTGCAAAATAAGAGTTTTGATGTCTAATAATATTTGTTAGAAATCATATTAAATATCATTTTTAAAACCAATTTTATTTACAACAACTGAGCAATTAATTTCAAAAATGCATACAATTTTAGTATTCATTTACAAAACTAAAATAACTTTATTTTAACAACAATAGCATCCATACTATTGTAATCGTAAGCTCTAATTGTAATTTAATATAAATTTACCATATATTAATTAAATAGCGTATATTGTATGCAAAAATAAGAAATATATTATTATATAATGTAATACAATATGACATGTGAAACAATACACTTTCTTTTGTTTTCATCCTTTCTTTCATTATAATAAATAATAACAATATATTCAATAGTATAGTACATATCAACTATACATTCCCTTTGAAGTTGATTTGAGTTTAAATACAAATAAAATTTCTATTCACTAAATGAATATCAAATATCAATTACTGTCCGTTCGGACAAATGTTTAATTAATAGGAACGGTAAATATCGGTGTATATTAACAACTCTATAGACCCAGAGTATGGGACCATTGGTTAGTGTAAAATCAAAATCACTTTTGGTTATACCAATCAGAAAATAGATTATTCGATGTATAAAATTTACATAACATTATGTAATTATATGGTATAACCAAACATCAAACGATATTTACAATTTTTACGGCATTTCGGCAATAATTACATGATAAAAAGTGTCAATTCATTTAAAATCTCAATTGTTATTTAAACTTAAATTATTATTCATTATATAAATAGATTTTGAAAACAATTTAAATAAATTACATAATAATAATAATACCAATACATTGGATATCATAATAAATATGGTATTTTAGGAGCAAATGTTTTGGCGAAAGACTAATAGTAGCTGTCATTGACTTGTGTTAAAAGTCCTGGAATTACAAACACATTATTTTTTTGTCATACAATAAATTAGCGAAAAACAAAACATTTGATGAAAATAACTATAAATTATGTATAATTGAGAACATTATGTATAATAGAAAATCGAAAATAATAAATGTAATGAAAAATCATTAATAATAACATTAAAATAGTTCCTATTCATCGCTTATACTTCTTGAGGTCTTCTTGAACTTTCCAAAGCATCAGCTTTAGTGCTGCGGTCGCGTCCTCTCGGCTATCGTGACCGTCGACTACAAAACAATGACAATATATTTACTTAAAAATTCAAATATAACAACAAACGCATCGTTGGTTACCGTCGTCTTGAATGATCTTTTTAAGGACTTCTGCGGTGATTGTTCTTAAGGCTCTCTTATATGGAAGGCCTCGCTTGTGAGGAAACACTTGTGCCGTATCGACAACTGTGTTGTGAATTAATTTCAACGCTTTTAAGTCACTATCAAGACTGTGTCCAATTAGTATTGTCTTGTCATTGAATAACGATTGAAGTTTGTTTTGAACATCACTTAATGTTGTGGTCACTCTCTTCAGATCTGCTTCCTTAATGCCTGAGAACTTACTGTTATAATCGAGTATTGGATGCGAAGGCTTAACAAATGTTTCGTAAATCGGGGTTTGATTGGCCGTAACTACTGTCACACGAGTCAACTCCAGTCCATGCGTTGTGTAACACTAATTCATAACATTTAATCAGTTAATAATCAAATGCATTAAAAACGAGTCATTATTAGATTGAATACCATTTCACAGTCAAGTCCGTAAATGCCATAATAGCCCGAAGCCGGCGGCGGTTTTTTAGGAAGAGTTCGCACGTAATCATCACAATAATCAGGTCTATCACAGCCGTCGGCAATATGATAAGCATTGGAAGAACAGCCACCGGAGCCGATGTCGTTCTTACAACACGAGTACTTCCTTTCTATGCTCTTATTGTACCTCTCGGTCCAAATGCGGCCGAAATGGTAGACACAGACCTCCTTTCTGGTGGGCATATCGTTATCATCGACTGTATAAGTCTTCTGACATCGGGAACAACTCCGGACTGTTGTCTCGTAATTGTTGCGAATTTTTTCAGCTTTAAGTTTGGGCAAAACGGCTGAACCTCTCTTCTGAGGGTCAGGTCTGGGATATCCGTAATCGACGAGTTGTGACTCTTTCATCACATACTTCTCCAGCATTTGATACAATTGTGTTTCGGTTAACTCGTCCACAGTTAGCGAGTGCTGCCGTTTCTCAACACTAAAAGTACCAGAAATTTTGCCGTTAAGTATAGCCTCGTGTGAAACCAAACGGTTCCCAATTTTCTTCATCTCCTCTGCGGTCATATTCTTCGCATTCGAGTCTTTCTTTTGACCATCAGATTCGGTACGAATTTTCTTCACCTCATGGACTGATAGGACTCTATATATTTGTTCGGTTTTGCTTCTGTCGTAAACTGATTTCTCAGATGACAAACCCTTTTCAAACAAAAAGCAAAAATCATTTTAAAATATTTTAAATCATTTTATCAAATCATAACAAAACACAACTCGATATGCAATCAATGAGAGAATCTGTAAGCTATACAATAAGAATCCAGAAACATTCTCAAAACATAATATTGACTTAATTTAGCAATAAATATATAATTAATGGCTAAACAAACAAAATTATTATTGCAAACACTACAAAAAAGTTCATATGAGATGTTAGGGCTCGGCTAAATGTTTACACTGGTTTCCAATTATGAAACCCGAGTCTCAAATGATAACTGAATTTTTAAAAGTAATTTTATAGTCAAATGAATACTGCAAACAAAATATGTGTCGAAAACAATAAAATGAACTAAAATGAAATGTCTGACATTTTCTATCAACAAATACGATTCAATTCTGGGACTAATTTATCCAGAAAAAAAATTTAATGATAATTTTGCTGATAATAATAGGGAATAACATAAATAAAACACAATTATTATAAACAAATTCATAACATATAAAACAAATAATTACTCGTTTGAATGACTCTTCTTCTGTTTGAAATGTGAGGTATTCGTCAATGAATTTATTCAAACAATTTTGTCTGATTTTGAGCGACAATTTGTTGCCCAAACCGCCGATCAGGACAGGCCTTTTGGCAACACTGGGCTGATGTGCGACCCTTTTCTTTCCGATTACACCACTGTTTCCAATCGTTTCGGAACCGCTTTTAGTGTCGGTAACGGCAGCGCTTGGTTTAGGTCTGTGTGCTATTCGACCCTTAATCTCCTTTTGTGCCTAAAAAACAATTCAAAAACATTTTTAATTAAAAACATTTCAAATATTGGCAACAAATGGATAAATGAAATATAATTACCGAATTATCAATATTTTTGATATTGTTATTAACAACTGCTTCGTCTTTATTGGACTGAATGGCAAACCTCTTTTCCATTACCTGCGATGGTGTTTGTCGTAAGCCTTTCTTCTCTGTCTTTGTTGCCTAAGAATAATAAAACAATTAAAATATTATTAATCGGAAATTAATGCAAATTAAATGTCTTAAAATTAGAGAGTCATTGATAGGTGACTAATCAATAGGTTATCAAACAATACAATTATAATACATTATAGAAATTAAATTTCTATCAAAACTGCAAATATATTGACATATCATGTGATGATTAGAGTGAAGAGATGGATGTCATCTTCATTGACATACACACAATTCAGTATTGGATACGAGGGCTAAATATGCCCTCAATTCACTCTATCAATCATTTTATGTATTTTTCTCTAAACTAAAAAATAGTTTTAAAAAAATAAAATTAAAAGTTTCATTAAATACCACATTATGGATGTTTTGGTGAGCGATTCGCACTTTTCCTTTGCCGCTATCGTAGGCATCATTTGTGGCACCGATTATCTCATCGAAAGACATCTTACGATTAGAACTGATTTTATTTAAACTTTCAATGAGATCGTCGCCGGACTCGCTGTCCATCTCTACGGGCGGTTCCAAAAACTTCTTTTTCTTAGGCTTTGGTTCACTTTTGTCTAATTTTTGATTATTACTTAATTTATCGACATTTTTGGACACTTTTGGTTTTGTTTTGGTCTCCGTTTTAGACGCTTTTGATTTGTTGTCTGCTTTGATGTGTGACTTCTTATGCTTTCCATTAGTCGACGATTCGTCCGAAGAGCTAACGGACGGCGAATACGTAGCTATCGTTGACTTGAGACCAGTGGTGTCCTCAGAAGTGCTGTAGTTTCCGATGTTATGCTTCTTGAGTTGACTGATTGGCGTCGGTTTATATTCCGGTATATTTTGGTATATGTTATGGCCTTTGGTTGATATAGTTTTGTCATTTGTCTTCTGACTGTTACTCTTGGGATCAGTACTGAGATTATAGGTTGACTTGAGCTGTGAGACGGGTGTGGGAACGTAATCGGGAACAGAGGACACCGTCGATGGGTTGCGACCGTTCTTCGACTTATTGGCCAACACCTCATACCTCGGGTCGTGTCTGTAGTGACAATGGGTTCGCTCGCAAAGACCGGTCCTCAAGAAGGGACACAAAATGTCCCGAAAGTATCCGTTCGTCGGCAGCATTGGTCACAACCGAATCAATCACTCCTTTCTACCAATAAATACCACACTTTTTGTGTCTCTTCTCCGCCAGCGGTGTCTTCGCCTCTTCGGCTCAAACGGTATGTGTTTTTAGGGTTCAAACGAGAGACCAATGAATGATTTGGTCACCAAATGATAATATAATGTCTAAAACTCTATGTTTGGTATAAATCAATACAAATAAAAAGGTATTGTTTCTCGTGTTTTGGTATTTGTTTTGGGACTCAAAGTGTCATCTGTTTTGTGATTCGCCGGAAGACAACCAAAACAGACAATAAATACAATTTGTTTTTCACATCAAAGCCGACGCAAAGACACGAGAAGTCCAGACGTGTTAACCATTATATTTGGGACAATGTTTTCAAATGGATATGACTTTTAAATTGATTTGTTTTTTATTTGACGCGACTTTTGCTGCGAAAAAAAGGATAACAAGTGATGAGAAAAACCCGTCTATTATTGCACACAAAACACACTAAACAGACGTATTGTTCGCACAAATTACGTCCACTTTATGCGCAAACCCTGTCTGCGAGAGTGGAGAAGACCTGATTGTGAGCGTGCAATCAAATTACACATTTCACCATGATACTCGTTTTACATTTTTACTATCTGAGTCATATACCGACACAAATATGAGCGAGAACATTTTCGGTCACATTTACTAACACAGCTAGAACAAATATACCTGGAATATGCATGCGAAAAAAGTGTGATAGGTCAATTGCATTTTAGGGATTAAGGGGTCATTAAACTTGTCAGAGTTTAGGGGCAAAAATGTTTGGTCACAATAGCGCTGTATTGGGCGTCACCGACACATGACTGTGCGCTCACACACTATGGCACGCATTGTATCGCCAATTGGCTAACCATAGTATATGTGTCCCTAAATTGTGCCCTTCATTGCCGACTATTTATCGCAATATATATCGAAATTAAACTAAAAAAACCTGAATTTCGTTCATAAAGATTGAAAAAATATGAAACGCATAGACAATAGAAATGTGCGAAAATCAATTGCCCCTCACATTCCTGTGGACCCATCCGTAACAACCGTGACGTCAATTATATACGACATTTGCAGAGCCCCTGCGCTCCGACGCGTCTACCAGTTGTGTAGGCGTTGAGTGAGTGGCGAGTGTTTAGTAGATTAGCGGACGTATTGTCTGAACGGCGCGTATAGTTGTATGATATCGTTGTTTGGCATAGAATTTGCGATACGTTTGGCTGTGAATTGAGTTGATGTGAGACAAACTGATTGAATGAATGCTTTGCACACAAAACACTCGTATAGTTGTTGTGTTTGATGTCCACCAAAATTCTTGAGTCATAAGCGTGTGTCTCATCGACGCCACCGCTGTTGTCACCCTAATTGGTCCACAACTCAGGCCAACCCTCACTACAGTGTGTGTCCGCACCCGTGAGACACAGTGAGACCCGAGTGGACACCCGATATAGATATACATGTATTGGCGGTCAATGTCTGGGGTTTAATGACATCACATATTTGACTGCTTTTTTGTGCCGACCATTGAATGTCTTCAGCAACGATGATGTCTTCGGCCCCGAAGAGTGTCCGCGTGGCCAACACTCGCATCGTTGAGACCAACAGTTCGGGAATCGTGACGATTGTGATCGACGACGACGACCACTACCGCCACACCGCTGTTGACGACCACTTCTCGGACACGAATTCCTACGACGAGTGCTCGCCGTCGGCCGCAACGGCGCCCACCGGTCGGCCCCACATCGGTGTCCGGAGTCCGGTCTGCACTCCGGGTTCACCCAAATTCATTAATTCGGAGAATTCGCAGAATATTCTCATCAAAGAGAATAAGACAAACGTTATTGTCGTCAACAGCGGCGGCGGTAACACTGGTCTGGGCTTTACGTCACCGCACTTCAGGTCCGGACAGTTGTGTTTGAGTCCGTCGACGTCGTGCTGTTCGCCGCATACGGACGTCCGGACGCATCACAATATTGTGGCCAAACAACAGACCCATTACGTGGTGGTCAATAAGCCGAAGCCGCCGTCGACGGCCACCTCGACGTCCACCACATCATCACCGATGACTTCCAGTATGTCTTCTTCGTCGCCCTTCTCGCCCAAGTTATCGCCAAATAAGCTACGCCTGTGGCAGCCCAACAACGCCAGCACTCCGGCCACCGCCGCCGGCGCGCCGACGACCCCCCGATCGCCGCAAGTGCTGGTCTCGACGCGATCGCGCTCTCAGACGGCGTGTCTGCCGCCCGAAGACGTGGAGTCCGATTGTATGGACGACCGAATGTTCTTCAAGTATCTGAATTTGATTCCTCGGAGGGAATCCATGACCAAAACAGAGCTCACGCTCAGAATTGAATGGCCGCTGCGGAAAGTGACCAGAATTCCCAAACCGGAAACCGATTCAAACGGCAAAATACTTTTGGCCAACTTTAAGGTAATTATGCGCTAATTGTTTATATGTTTTGTTTGTTTGCTATTATTCTGTCATTTAATTGTTTAAATTAAGTGCAATTAATGTTCATTAAAAATAATTGCTGTCATTATTTTATTGGAGTCAATTAGTTGCTCCATAAATGTATGAAAATAGCATTATATTAAGCGTTAAATAACTGTGGAGTTAAGGAATTGAACAACAATTTTGTTAATATTAGTGTTGATTATTGTATGGAAATGAATGTCTGAGCAAATAATTGATTGTATGATCAATGAATGGACAATAATAGGGAGTATCTTAATCCACATCTCATATGGTATGGCATTAGTAGAGGGGAAGAGTTGAGAGGTCTTTGTTTTATTCAATTAGTGTTTTGTGTGTCAGTCACTGAAGGGCTGATCACCACAATTGACACCCATTTAAAGGTTTTATTGCATTAATTCTCTTAATATTCAGCATTTATTCAAATTAACAAATTTAACAAAAAATTGGTCGTAAAAGTGTTGTCGTGTTATTTATAAATTATAATATAAGACTATGTAATGTAGAAATTTGATTAAATATTTTATTTCTGTAGACCTTCTGCTGTTTGTTAAGTGATATTTAGTGTATATTATAATTCATTCTCATATGAATGGCGACAATATTTTTGGTGATTTTGTATTTTGAATAATTTATTCAATCATTTTATGACAATTAACAACATTTATATACTTTATAGACCGGTATATAAATTGCAGTATTGTTTAGATTTAATTAATTATTAAATAGTTTTATTAAAGGACGGCTTCTCATGCGAGCCGTGTGTTTATGGCTGTAATGAAAATGTACTCCAAAATTAAACAATCAATAAATTTTAGTGTTTATTTCTGTCAAATATAATATGAAATGTATTTATTTTCATTAAGAATTAATGAAAATATTATTTGTTTACACAATATATCGTATAATCCGATAATCATATCGTTCTTAACGTCACATTTGGCTCTATTTTTATGTTGAAAAGATTTTTTGTGTGTTTTGTTTTAATATTTAATGTTTGGTTGAATTGACATTCATTGCCATATATATTGAGTACAGAATATATAGGAATCCAAATGTAATATTTCATTGTCTGAGAGATCTTTAAAAACTTGGTTTGGGTTTGAGTGACGGGACGGGTGTCTAATGCCCTGTGTTTGGCGCACCTCAACCTCACTATCACCTCATTCGAAGGTCACTACCGGTCCTCCAGAGAGCGAGAGAGAGAGAGAGAGAGAGAGAGAGAGAGCTATATTTATTTAAGAACTAAGACTAAAAAATATCATTTTAAATGACGAGAAACTGAATATTTTGAAAATTTGAATTAAATGTTGACAGAAATTTGAATTAAATTTAATTCTTAATTAAGAGACATAAAGACAAAACAAAGCATTTGAAAAAACTTGAAAATAGATAGTTATGATAAGTTATTTCTATTTTAACGCCATTTTTAAAGTTTTTTCCAATTAGTCGACTATTAATATAGGAATGGATTTGCATTATAATCACTGAATTAATTACTGAAATGAATTGCAAATGAGATTCAAATTTGATATGAAAATAATCCGCTTAATAAATTTTAATTATGTTTTCATTTCATTATTAATGACTTATATAAAATGTATACTTTATATAAAATAATTGATATTTGTTAAAATAAATACAAGAATGTAATAATAAACGCATATTTTATCATTGATTTCAAATGTGGAAACAATTAGACATTTTGACATTCATATTAATGATTCAATTGGAATTTAAGCATGGTTATTTACTAAACATAGTTGCCCTAATCCTATGCATAAGTCTGAGTTGATTGGTAATGGTTAAACAATAATCTCAGGAAATGTACCAACATTTTCACGATTATTATTACAGTATGTTATCAATGATTAGGTAATGTTTTGTTTAATACAGTCATTGATTATAAATAGTAATTCTGACGAAAGAAGGTTTGCGTGAAATATAACACTTAATACAGAATAATGGCATATAATGTCATAAATATTGTTATAAATCGTTTATAATATTAAAAGAAATAGTTTTTAATCAAATGATTTTTGATGGAATATTTTTTCAATTACTTTATAGAAAGTGGTTTACATCTGAAATAAATATACAATTTTTTTTGTTAACCACTAAAATGACTTAGAATTGGAGAATATTATTATAGATTTAATTCAATTATTGCAAGATCTATATAAGTTTTCTTTAGTGTATTTTCTTTAATATCATTGAAATTCCGTTTCTGTCAATAATATATGATTTATTCTGACTTTTTATTGACCAATAAACTTATATTATTATTTGTTTTGACTAATATATTGTCCATAATGCGTATTCAGTTAATACCATCATTAATTTTAATACATTTTGTTTGACAGATCTCATTAATCTATTACATTTAGTAATTCTTTAATTGTAAGCAAAATACTGTGACAGTTGACCACTCTATATCACTGTTATATATAAGATGTTTATTGAATTTGATTTAGAAGTGATGTTTTATTAATTAAATTGAATTCATTATTACAGTGTTTTATGACAATTATTACAATAAATGTATTGAAATTAATTATAATTAATGTTAAAATATAGTTAATTCGAGAGCCAATTAAGAGCACACCAGACATGAAGCAAGTGTTGAGCGAACGGAAGGTCCAGTGGTATAGAGAAGCGCAACAATACAATGAAAGGCTCCAAAGATTTAAACAAAATCTTCCCCGAAATCTGGAAGTGAGACATAAATGTCAGTCAGATTTGGAAGGACTTCATAAACGACTTATGGCTGAAAAGAGTAGACTTAATGTCGACGAAGAGAAATACCGGCGATTGAAAACTGTTGAACAGAACCAGAGATTACATAAAGAGGAACTCATTCAGGAGTTGGAGGGCTATACCAACGCTTTCGAGATATCGTCGCTTATGGGACGACGCGTTCGTCTCTCCAGCGATAACTCATCCCTAAATCCGCTGCAAATCTTTAATTTGAATATTCGTAATGAGAACTATTGTAATCAACTGAAGACCATTCGAGACCTGATCGCAGCTACTGTTCCACAAAATGCTAAACTCTCGACACGAATCACTCGTTCCAACACTGGGTTCGCCGGCATTGATAAGATGTGGGGACCGAGGAGTGAGAGCCACGAGTACTCCTTCACCAGAAAGCAGAGACTCGAAAGATATCAGCGCTTGGAAACCGGTCTCAACTGGAAATCACGATTAGTTAAGAAGCACTGCAAGAGTATTGATGTCGAAGTGGACAAGTATTGCATATTTCTTATCATATTATTCACTGTTTTTTAGTCATTTCTTACCATTGTTTGTAGTGTTTGTCAATAGTTTTATGAATTTGAGACAAATGTAGAAATGTATTAATTGATTGTATGCTTGAATTGCAGGATAACTCGGTGTCCGTGTTGTCTGGAATTAGTGGAACCCGAGTGGGGCCACAGTTGTCGCGATTCCGATGAGGAGTCAATCGCCGGAGACATATCCAGTATTAATGGCTCGGAGTTTGGCGTTCAGTCGGAGAATACATTCAATGACGACGAAGTGATTTCGACGAACAGCGAAGTCGTGACAATTGGAAACGTTGTCTGCTATGAATGCGGGCGTCAGGACTGTCTGGGAAACTGTGTCGACTTCAACGGCACGACAGTCACACAAATATCAATCACTGAGCCGTCAGCCGTCCACAGCTCAGTCGCCGCACCCATTATTGTGTTCTCAGCCAACGAAGGACTGCTTCCCGTGAAGTCTGAAATCGAGGACAAGATTATGGTTCAAAAGGTTCCGATTCTGTACGACAAGAGCAACAATCATAGCCACAGCCGACGGAGTGATAGCATTCCCATTAAGAGAATTAATGACCAGAGTTTGCGTTCGGCGGCCGATAAGAGTGCGGAACCAATGGAATCGGACGACGATATTGTGATCATAAATGAGGTGCGAAGCGAACCCCACATAATCGGTTCGTCGCCGCGACCGTTGAAACGTATGGGCGAACCCGTTGTCATCAAATTCTTGCCCTCCAATACCGACACTAAACCGTCGATTAAACGCAAGTTTTCCGACAAAAGACTTCGCTCTCATTCTCGCACTAATTCTGACGAAATAATTGTTAAGAAAATCAAATGAATACTAAAAACGTGACATTAATTTCGTATAATTATTACACATTGTTTTCTTTCTTTCAAAACTTATTTAATTCCCGATTCTTTTAAAATAATTAAATTATTTCTGTTTTATCCGTATATAGTATATAGAAAAGTGATCACAAATTATAATTATCTCCAATAATATTCGTATAATTTTGTATTTTGTGTGCAAAATTATTATGCAGTTGTATTGCTTAGACCTCTTATAGTTAAGCAATACATTTAATACTTACAGTTATTTATTGGTAGAACAGTGTATATAATGGTTGATTCAGATATGATTATAAGGACTATTAATATTTGAAAAGTAATTACAATTTAATAGAAAATAATTTTTTAAAATATATATTTTTCATATAAAAACCAAATCTTATTATTACTGGATTCATATAATATTAAGTTATGCGATAAAAATAACGCATCATTTCTTATCATTAATACTTCAAACGTTTCCTATTTCTGTGAAATTCATAAAAATGTAAAAATATTTTAAACTCATTTTCTCGCTATAATTCTGTTAATCCATTGATCCATAAGATCTGCTCAACAAATGAAAAAACTATGAAAGCCTCTGACGACTTGTTGTATAATATTTATTACTTTATTTAAAACATTTAGAAAGGATATGAAAGAAACATTGTAACCATGTTTTCATTCGATGAATAAATAAAATACATTTTATATGATATTTTTTAATTAAGATTAGTTACAAATTTATTATTTTACATAAACTTTATTTACAACTACTTCTTGGAGGGCAGGTAAGCGACTGTGTCTGTGCCGCAGTGTTTGTTTGTCACACTGTTTGGACAGTTGAACGGCAGAAGTGTGTCTTTGTTGAGACATACGTTGATTTCGGACACAATGGGGGAGTCGTTGTGTTTTTTGGTGAGACACTCGACTCGGGGCTGATGTCCGAGACCTTTGCTGAGCGCCGATAGGAAATCATTCAAATCATACGCTTTACTCTCAGATGGAGTGATGTTAGCGTCGGTTAACCACTTGTCGATTGAGAGCTCATTGAAAGCGTTTAAACTATTCTTAAAATAATTGAGTTCTCCCTTAAGGAGATCCGATTTCATAGCGCAAGTGCCGTGTTTTGTCCACTCGTGTGACCAGAACTCTTCGCTCGTACCGCTGGCCTTCAATGAGCCCCACTTTTTGGTCAATTCTGTCTGAATGGACGATATCTTTGTGGGCTCGAAGTCCTTCTCGAAGCAACAGTCTTGAGGCCATTTCCCGCTATAATACTGAGGCCACGCGCCGTGAATACCCCACACGTCGTCGTGAGTCCGGCATTGAGTTGTTTCGCAAAAACTTTCGGGCCATTGGAGGACAAGCAATATATAGTCCATATCGTAGTGTTCCGAACAATTGGCGTCCGCACCGGTGATCGGATTGAATACATTCAACAATATAAATATTATTGGCAGTGATATTCTCGCAAAAATCATGATTGTAAAATGTAATGAACTTTTTACTAATCTTTTTGGACAAATATTTAGACTATTAAATGAAAAAAATAATTGAATCCTTTGTTTCTTATATATGATTATAAGAGGATATCGCGGACTTATGAACCGATGCTGGGGGTTGGGCTCAAGGATTGTCACCATATGGTTATCTTACAGCTATTTACTTATATAACAATATGTACTTTAGAATTGATTTAATCAAAATAGATACAAAAATTGTTAGATTAAACACAAAACTTTCAACATTCACTATCACATGAGTATTAAATACATTATTACTCTTAACCAACACTTGAATTTATTTTCAATTAATTAAAGTGTGGTTTTAATCAAAATCTAATTTACCCTCATCATCAAATTCTCAAGAATTAATAAGATATTAAAAACATTAACGATCTAATGATTGACTGATTAAACAATTATTACTTTAGTATTTTTAATGTAATTTGGAGTATACACTGTATGTGAGAACAAATCGTTTTTACGTCAATCGGTGTGTAAATATAATTAATTGAAATAATAAGTTACCTATTTTTGTAATTATCAATACATTACACAATTATTTACAAGATTTAAAAGTAAAATACCTGTTTTTAATATCAAGTCTTATGTGAATTATAACACATTTGTTTAAATTTAAATCTCAACAACAATCTCAAGAATATGAAGCATTTCACTAGAAATGCCCTAAACTTTACCCTAAAGTATTGTAGTGTCGATTTGATGATAGACTATATCAGATTAAAACATATAACAAATTCAATTAGTTAAGTATAATTAAACGCACGCTTTTGTATTTTAATCACATATTTATTTTAATTAAAAAATGAAAAGGATCAAAACATGTATTTTAAAAATTATATTAATATTAAACAAATACCGGTATTTATTTAAAGTGCAATATGTGTTATCGTATTAAATAAAATAACAAATGAACTAATTTTAAAAATCAACTAAAAACAAAATTATATTGATAGCTAATATATGACTAGTGTTGACAACAGTATAGGTAATAAAGATAACCAAATTCCTTAACAATCAAAATAATCATTAAACTCGTCGACAGTAAAAGTAACGCATTTGTATGCATTCCTCTTAGTCTTCTTGGGAGGGCAGGCGATATCAGTCGGTCTCTCGATGGGTATAATCAGCGTTTTGGGCACTCTTTGCTTCTCCACCACAAACATTGTGACCGACGAGCTGTAGACCGGCGGCGGCTTATATGGGATCACTTCAAACGTGTGGAAAATCTCCTTCTCCTTCAACGGCACCAACTCTTTGCAGTCCAGTATTGGGTCCGCACGATATGAATAGCTTTTATACTCTTTATACACTTTTGTTGGCATTTTTGCAATAATCAGTTTTAATGCTAACGAATGCAACACTTCTTTAACATTCAATGTTCTCCACAAAAATAATCAATACTTTTAGAAATCGTTTGTTATTTATATTCAATTCATTCAATTCGCTAAATGTTTGCGTTTAATGCATAATCACATCCATTGAAACACATAAAAATGAGATCACATGTGAATTAAAATTTCTAATTTTCAATAATATTAATAAATAAATTCTCAATTCAATACATAACAAGAATTTAAGCTATAATACCGTATATTTGCAATGCATTTGATATGCACTACATTTTTGTAGTTAAATAGATTTAGAGTATAATCTAATTATTTATTAACGTGTTTTTTATGTCTTAAGAAATCCTTTTATAATAAATTTTTCCAAATGTATAATAATTTGAAACAAATAAATCTAATGAATAAATTTGTTTTTTAAAATAGAGTTTACTTATTATCAAATTAATGGCAAATTGTGTCACCATTTGAGATAACCTTATTTGTAATTTTTTTTAAATCCACAATTTCTACATTAAGTCACGTCTAAACAGAATTAAACATTTATTTATCAAATTTCTATTAGTTTTGATTTTTCCAATCTGTAATATAATTGAAATGCAATACAAAAAAATGTTTGAAACAAATAGCTTATAATGAATTCATAATTGAAGTCAAGGACAGCAGAGGTTTTTGTGCAAAATAAGTAAATTTGATTGTTTCAAAAACACAAACACTCATTTAATTTTATACAATTATAATACTTTTAATAATTTTAATAAATTCATGGATAACTGATTACAATTCATTTTTTTGCTTAACACAACTTAAACCTCAAATCAAAATAACATCTCTTAATTAATTCTGAGAATGTTTTGTAAATTTCTATTTTTGCAATCCTTTTACGGATCTGTTGTTACTTCTGTTATATTGAATTTGGTCTCCATTTCAGTTGATATCTGTTTCATCTGACTCTGCATTGAAGTCACCTTTTGTTTCAATGAAAGCAATTCTTCGACAGAAACCAATGTCTTATCGGTTCCATTCATTATATCTTTTAAGGACTCGATTTTGAAATTCTTTGACAAATTCTGTTGTGTCAGCGATTCAATCGTTTTATTCAATTCACTTATTTGTGTCTCTAATTCGCAGATCTTATTGTCTTTTTCCTTCAATTGTGATCCCATTTCTGACAGTTTAGTCTCAATTTCCAACTCTCTATCTTTAGCTTCAGTTTCAAAGCGATCCACTGTTTCGGCAAACTTTTGGCTTAACTTTTCAATGCGGTGCTCGAGTTGTCTGTTTTGGACCACAACTGTATATCTTTCGTCGTTTTCAATATTAAACTTTTTATTTAAAATTCTGTTAATTTTGGGAATAAGAGGTTCGCCGAGAAGTAGGAAAAAGATATCGACATTGAATGACTGCCACATCTCGTGCTGATTGTTATACATAGTTATGGCCACTATTCCGAAGATATTGGCAATCAGTTGCACATCATTTTCCTTCAATATATTTTTGATAAACGATCCATAGTTTGGGATATAAGACATGTTGCCGATGGTCACCAACCAGTCCTCTATGAATTTAAAGTACATTCTGTCTCTCACTCTCCTCTTTCGTCCGCAAACCGATTCAAACTTTTCGATAATTGAGGCCAAAAGTACTCCATCTCTGAGCTCATCGATGTCTTTGACGTGAGAGAAGGTTTTATGTCCGGTGCTCTTATTGAGCGCATCCAACCCCTCATTCAACGAGTTAATAAAGTGCTGGGTCTCTGAATAGGTGACTGTCTGTAAAGAAATATGTTATCAATATTTATAAGTTTACGGCTCTTTTATCTCTCATCACAAATTCTTGAAAGTTTCAAAAAACTTATTTAAATTTGTATTTTGTGGCGAATGTATTGTATAATCAATTTTTAAAGAAATAATTTGACTCGACATTAGATTCATGAATAAAACAGTCAACATTTAAAATATTTCAAACTTACCATTTCAATGCACTTGTGTTTGTAAGATATTTACAATAAACAGACAGTTATGTCAAATAACTTATTTATATTTTGAATATATTTTGTTTCTCTCTATTTTTCCAATCAAAAAAATTCGTCAAAATATTTTCAATTTATACCAAATATTTTCCAATAGATAATTGAAACACAAATTTTTAGAAATAATTGATTTCACATTCAATTAATTAGTGCATAGAAACAACTAACCATTTCTCTCTTATATAATTATGTCATTGATTTATTAGACATTTCGTGTGAATCTTTTTTATTATTAAAAATTTTAATATTATTAAATAATGAATTCATGATTACATTTATATTAAGTTTGAAAATTTGCTTTCTAAATGAATATTTCATTGATTTATAATAACATAATGTATAGTTCGTTCACCCTGAACAATTTTGGCTTTTTGCGTTAAATGTTAAACCTATTTAAGCGAATCTAATCTAATATACCGAACATTTTGATTGAAAAGCATTTCTTTAAAAAATCTCATATTTCACACAAATATTATTTTCCAAAAATACATTTTTGAGACAAAATTCTCTGTCTTAATAATAAATTACCGGCAATTCATTATTAAAGCAAACTATAAGTCAAATATTTATAAATATATTTGATATGTTACTACATTATTCTGTATAGAGCTATGTTATAGTAAACATAAGAAAAAATCTTATTTTTGCAAACATTACATACAAAACCGGTAATACATCGTAAGCTTTGTTACCAATTATTCTCTCATAATATTTGTTTTATAATATCTGAAAAAACTATTTGAAAGCAATTTTTCTTAAGAATCTACTCACGACTCGCTGGAGAAACACATTAAAGCCATCGCTTATATGTTTCTTCAGTAATATAATATTCAATACTTAATATATTTGGAGTTGAGTTCAAATAGGAGTTTGGGATAAGGGATAAAGAGGAGTGAGGGTCGCAATTGCATGCGTCAAATACTTGGGATTTATCGTTAAGTTGGCATTAAATAGGCGTTTAGGAGATTGCAGTGAAAGAAATTAAGGTTAGGTGTAGTTGGGTCTCAACGGTGCGGAACAACAACTGTTTAAGCATTTTTTATTTTAGTTTAAAATATAGTTTTGCAACTCAAAGGCAGAGAGCAAAGAGAGAGAGAGAGAGAGAGAGAAAACTTTCTTCCATAGGCCTAACGATAAATGTTAACTATATATTGAGTCACAACAACTCCAACCACTTCTTCCAACATCGCTAACCTTGACTTCTTATACCAGAGCTCTTTCAACACAACACATCCACTCATAAATTAGATCCAACCATACTATCCATGCTATCCAGACATAGAGTACATGCCGTGTATATCCCTATCCATTACGCGAACACTTTTTCTAAGCGTTCACTTCTTCTCTCGACGTCTAAGAAGTAACTAATGATCACTTGTTTTCATATGAATTCTTGCGCTGATTCACGACCACCTCTTCAGTCGGATGTGAGCCATAAGTGTTACCATTAATCCATACCTTCAGTGGCGCTAAAGCGCGGAAATGTTTACGAATAAAAAATGATATGTAAGTCATAATTAACGCAAAAACTTTTCATTACTATTATTAAACAATCTGTTAATTTTCAAGTTTAACACTAAACAGACTGTTTGACTATAAAATTTTGTTTTATTTGCCAAAATCAATATTAATGCAAGACATTTAACACTTGATAACATTTGCCAAAATTTAAATGAATGTCAATTTTCACGACAATATATAAGTTTTGTGTTTTAAAATCCATAGTTAAATGAATGTGTCCTTCGAGCTAATCATAACAATTACTTTCTTAAATTAGTTATCATTTATTTAAATGAATTCATTTGGAAATATACTTTAAATAATAGTATATATTGTGGAATAGTTTGTTATTTTTGTGCAAAAATTAATATATTTATTAAGATTTAGTTTGTGATCGACGAGTAAAATGAATATTTTGTATATAAGAGCTTATAATATAATTCATTATTTAAATACTTAAGGAAATTGTTGGTAATTCTTGAGTGAAAGTCATTAATAAAAAAGGTCTTTAAAATTCAGTGATAATTAGTTGCTTATTATTTGTGATATATACCACTAATTGTGAATTCATATAATTTATAAGTGTTTTTCAAGTATTTTCATTGAGAATTCAACACAAAATTCAAAACTCCTTTTAAGCAAAAAACCTCAAAACCAACGTATTATTTAAAACATGATAAGTAATATTATAATATCATATCAAATACATGCCACTAATCCTACAATTAATTTAAATATCTTTTTATAGACTAGTGTTTAATAAATATTTTTGCTTTTTTGTTAATTATATTCTGCATATGACTGCGAGAATAGTTAATGCAATTTCTAAATATATTTTCATTATTAGATATAATTATAAATGAGATTTTGAAAGATTTTAAAACGAGATTTCAATCATAAAAAATATATTTTTATGCATTCCTATGATTTCAATCTGTAATCTAATTGGCGTTTAGAGTTATACATCATTTTTCTGACACTTTCCTCAATCTCTGCTTATACTCTCATATTTAGCCCATAATTATTGTTTAGTTTACGAATTCATCACTTCTTGTCTTTTGAGTAAAACTATTTTTCTTTGGAAACTGTGTATAAATTTCAATTAATGTTCAAAATATGAACAAAAATATTCATACAATAAAGGCTCGCATTCAGCATAAAGAGTAACAGTTAGTGAATTGCTGTTAAACACAAACAATTAGAGTAAATATTTCGGGCTATAGTTATACACCAAACAGTATATAACAGTAATGTATGATAATTTATAAACATTAGACTCAAAAATTTCCCACAATTTTAAATGTCAATAAATGGGTCTTTTATTTGTTTGCGATCTACAGTACAAAGCAATAAATTGATTGCAGAATAAATAAATAAATGAACAAATTTTTGGAAGTGAACGAAACATTTAGAAAATTGTATGAAAATATTTATCCCTTACAATAATAACAAGAATTTTGCCAAAATTAACTGTTCTTTCACTTCATTCGCCACTTACTAGTGGTTTAATAACATTTAGTTATTATTTTAATCTTATAGAAATTGCAACAAATTTTAAAATACATATTTAAAAAAGTGTTATGTATATTGTATTTTATATTTGAAATAATTGAAATCCTCTTGTATTAAAGTTAATGCGTTTAATGACGTGAATCCTATTTATATTACTGTTATTCATAGGATAATACTGTATATCAATTACAAACATTAATAAGTTAGTATTGTTTGACAAATGGAAACCCTTTAAGTTATTATCATTATTAAGATATACATTACATTATTTACATTACAATTGTTTTAATAGATTGTTGTAATTGTATTGTAAATAAAATTTTAGTAAAGAATATTAGATTGCTTCCTGTTCAATTGAAATTAATTATAAATATAACAATATTTGAAAACTTTAAATGTTTAGTTTGATTTTCACACAACTTTGTGCATTAGATATCCAAAGCTGAATACATGAATCCCTTTATTAAATTATTAAAAAATTGCTGTTTAAATAGGTTTTGTAGTAAACACTTGGTTAGTGTAAGATTAATCACCTCGATTAATTTGAAAAGCACTAATTACTGACACCCAAATCAGTTTAGATTACCTTTATTATTATATAATTTGAAACTTAAAAATAATTATAAAACTTTAATTTATTTAATAATATTACTTACAATATATTAATAAATAACATTTAAAATTACAACTTATATCATTTTTAAACTTTTTAAATCGTTTTATATTTAGTGATAAAAGAATTGGTAATCCTGTCATCACTTTTGGTAATAATCATTAAATGTGAGCCCAATTACGAGCGCATTGACTGCAATTCAGCCACATTTCTATATCCGTGTCGGTGTCTAAACGATCCCCGAAATGAGGCCAAAGTGGAGACAATCAACTGCACCGGCGGTCCGTTGGAATTGAAGCAGATATCACAAGAACTGAATGATAGACTATTAGGTGATCGCAAATATCCCAAATCCTATAAAATCCAAAAGCTTGTGATTCAAAACACACCGATTCAACAAATCCGGTCCAAAGTGTTTGAAAGGATACCTTTCGTCGAAATCATTATTAAAGACAATCACGAACTCCATTACATCGACCGAAACGCCTTTAATGGTAGCGCCGATAGTCTGGAAGTGATTAACTTAATCGACAACAGAAAACTAGCCGAAGCCTCGCATACGGCGGCCGATCTCTGGATATTATTGAGTAAATTTGTAAAATTGCGTGAAATAAAAGTGACGGGAAATGGTATCACTTCTATCCCGAGTCACGCCTTCCGTTCAGTGGACGGCCAAAGAGATCGTCTAAAACACATCGATTTGAGTCATAACCAAATCCATACGATCGGCGACTTTGCTTTCGAGGCGTTAACCTCTCCATCGCTGGACTTAATTTTCTCGCACAACAAAATCAGAACAATTGGCAAAAATGTGTTCCGATTCCAAGAGTCGCGAGAAGTGATTCGTATGATTGACTTGAGTCACAATCAACTGTACTCCCAGTCCTTTGACGTCGAGTCGTTCAGCCGAATGGGTCGTCCGCTCGCTATTCTGTCCCTTAAGGACAACAAAATGGACGCATTGTCTGAGAAGACTTTCGGACCACTGTTTGATCGGTCGGACAAAAACTACTTTGTGTTGGAAGTGGTGGGGAATAACATTCATTGCGATTGTCCTCTTGGATGGACAGTACGAACCAAATACTGTTACACCGATAAGTCAGTTCCGGTCAGTCATCAGATCGTATCCCTTAAATGCGGTCCCAAATCGATATCTCAGTACGACTTCTCCTATTGTTCACAAATGGAGGAGCGATTGTCGCCGTCGTGCAGAACCAGTGGACACAACACAGCCATCCCTTTACTACAAACTAATCACAAATTGTTTGCCTTCACTATAATGAGTGCATTAATTATGTTTTCGTTTTAATTTATGTTAATCATTAATTTTGAAAGAAATTTTAATTATTTCTTTCATTTGTGGAGAAAAATAAATTTCATTAACATATTATGTAAATTAACGCCAAAAGAAATATTACTATTTCATTAATAATGTATAAAAATCGGATATAATTAAGAGCTGATGTAATGTAAAAAGTTTTTGTTTGTGTTTCGTATATAATTGTAGGAAATTAAATACCGTATAAAATATCTGTCCTTTTTTTTTGTCCGTAGGTTTTCATAGTAGGAGTCAATTGTATGAAACGTTTTGCTAAAATATAATTCAATAGAAAACAAAAATTCTTATTATTAAATGTAATAATAAACTGAAAACTTAGAAAACATAAAACATTGAAATTTTTATTCAGTGAGCGATTCACTCAATTTTAACTATTATTCTGTTAAAATTTTTTATCAAAAGAATATTTATTATTATTATTATTATAAATACAGTGCAACCTCTCTTGGGGAAACTTCTCTTGGGGAAACACCTCTTCATAAGAAACGGTTTTGAAATCTATTTTGGATTTCCTATACTTCTAATGTTAAAATGACCTCTCTTAGGGAAACTTCT
>CAJPIZ010000175.1:10873-31385 GCA_905368565.1 Medioppia subpectinata
ATTAAAGGCAAATACATATACAAAAGCGTATGATATGTCGACATGAATACAATATTTGCCGGTTATGTCACAAACCATAGCTATGTGTATGTATATAAAGGATATGTGTATTTGTCTGATTAACAATTGATTTTGTCGCACAGAAATCAAATAATAATCGCAATAATATGCTATACATATTGATATATAATATTATATTATATTAATAAATAGTAGTACAAGAATCCTATGGAGAAGAATATGGTGTTTATGCGTTATGTAAATGCATAGCTATGGCCGATATATTTAATATGAGTGCAATATATTTACATAATTAGTGAATATATATCACGTATACATATCCTAAATGGTTGGTTGCGTTCAACACATTACAGGCCGTAATATACATTTCTATCGTATAATATATTAAGAATTCAATTGATTTACAAGTCATATAAGCCATACATTATAATGAATGAGTGAAAGTAGAAAATTATTCATCAAAAATATCTCCAAACGAAATAAATGCCATAAACTTTATGATCAGATCTTCAGGAATATGTTATAAGTGAATGCGAGAGAGAGAGAGAGAGAGAGAGAGAGGGAGAGAGAGAGAGGGAGAGAGAGCATAACAACAAAATTTTGTGAAATAAGAAAAGTTTTTCATATTATAGTCAAATGACATCGAGAGTGGAGAGAGAGAGAGAGAGAGAGAGAGAGAGAGAGAGAGAGATGCTGTCGCCTAATGGATGGTCCATTTCTGAGCAAATTTAATAAATATGAATATGAAAGGCCTGTTTCACTAAAAATAGACAGCACTGGGAGTGTGAGAGTCCGTCCATGTCGTCAGACACATGCAAAACACTCTCGCCTTTTAGATCACATATTATAAAGTGAGAGAGACTTTTAGAAAGAGAGTGTGAGAGAGATGTTGAGAGAGTATTGGGTATTATATGGTGTTTGCAATATTGGGTGCAGTAATTCGTATTCACATTCCTTTCACATGCAGAACATGTCTTTCAATGGGAACATCACTTGACAACAACATCAATGGTGTGATGTGTTGTGCAATAAAAGCTATGCNGATGTTGAGAGAGTATTGGGTATTATATGGTGTTTGCAATATTGGGTGCAGTAATTCGTATTCACATTCCTTTCACATGCAGAACATGTCTTTCAATGGGAACATCACTTGACAACAACATCAATGGTGTGATGTGTTGTGCAATAAAAGCTATGCCCATCAGCACCAGTAGTGTGTAAGCACTGGCCATTCACTTGGAGAGAGAGAGAGAGAGAGAGAGAGAGAGAGAGAGCGAGAGAGAGAGAGAGAGCGGGAGAGAGGGAGAGGGAGAGAGTACAGGCATGTGAGATGCAAAATGCATATGAGATAGACATTGCTTTGCATAGCATTTCAATAGTAAAAAGAGAAAATAAATTGACAATAGATTGTGTGGCCGAGGGTTGGAGTCCGGGAGTGATCGCAATGACCACTAAAATAGCNATGTGAGATGCAAAATGCATATGAGATAGACATTGCTTTGCATAGCATTTCAATAGTAAAAAGAGAAAATAAATTGACAATAGATTGTGTGGCCGAGGGTTGGAGTCCGGGAGTGATCGCAATGACCACTAAAATAGCGTTTAAGCCAATGTTTGAAACAAAAATAAAATTACATAAAAAGTTTTAAAAATATTTGCAAAACAATTATTTAAATTATAAAACTTACACTAATTAAGCAAAATTTTAAAAAAATACTATTAACTCCATAATAACAACCCCTGTGTAGGCCTCCCATAGCCGGCATATATTGTATTTAGAGAGTGAATAAAAATGAAAAAATGCATCAAATTCTGGGTCTCTCTATCCATACACATCCCCATTGAATTCAGTGCTCATTATAATACACAGAATAACCAAAATAAGTGCCGGAGAGAGAGAGAGAGAAAGTTTTAGTCAATCCATAGCTGAGTTTGCATGCATTTGGTCACCAATTTTTATACCCAAAATTCACCATAAAATAAATCGATTGATTTATACATTTCTTTATACGAATATAATGACATCGAGAGTGGAGAGAGAGAGAGAGAGAGAGAGAGAATAGGGAAACCCATAGAAAAGTAATCATTCCTAACATACAATCAATGTATATATGAATGTTGTGAATGAATAACACGACAACGCATACAGAAATTGTAATACAATTGTGTTATATATATCTCTTCGGACCGTACATTAAAGGCAAATACATATACAAAAGCGTATGATATGTCGACATGAATACAATATTTGCCGGTTATGTCACAAACCATAGCTATGTGTATGTATATAAAGGATATGTGTATTTGTCTGATTAACAATTGATTTTGTCGCACAGAAATCAAATAATAATCGCAATAATATGCTATACATATTGATATATAATATTATATTATATTAATAAATAGTAGTACAAGAATCCTATGGAGAAGAATATGGTGTTTATGCGTTATGTAAATGCATAGCTATGGCCGATATATTTAATATGAGTGCAATATATTTACATAATTAGTGAATATATATCACGTATACATATCCTAAATGGTTGGTTGCGTTCAACACATTACAGGCCGTAATATACATTTCTATCGTATAATATATTAAGAATTCAATTGATTTACAAGTCATATAAGCCATACATTATAATGAATGAGTGAAAGTAGAAAATTATTCATCAAAAATATCTCCAAACGAAATAAATGCCATAAACTTTATGATCAGATCTTCAGGAATATGTTATAAGTGAATGCGAGAGAGAGAGAGAGAGAGAGAGAGAGAGAGAGAGAGAGGGAGAGAGAACAAAACAACAAAATTTTGTGAAATAAGAAAAGTTTTTCATATTATAGTCAAATGACATCGAGAGAGAGAGAGAGAGAGAGAGAGAGAATAGGGAAGCCCATAGAAAAGTAATCATTCCTAACATACAATCAATGTATATATGAATGTTGTGAATGAATAACACGACAACGCATACAGAAATTGTAATACAATTGTGTTGTATATATCTTCGGACCGTATATTAAACGCAAATACATATACAAAAGCGTATGATATGTCGACATGAATACAATATTTGCCGGTTATGTCACAAACCATAGCTCTATGTATGTATATAAAGGATATGTGTATTTGTCTGATTAACAATTGATTTTGTCGCACAGAAATCAAATAATAATCGCAATAATATGCTATACATATTGATATATAATATAATATTATATTAATAAATAGTAGTACAGGAATCCTATGGAGAAATATATGGTGTTTATGCGTTATGTAAATGCATAGCTATGGCCAATATATTCAATATGAGTGCAATATATTTACATAATTAGTGAATATATATCACGTATACATATCCGAAATGGTTGGTTGCGTTCAACACATTACAGGCCGTAATATACATTTCTATCGCATAATATATTAAGAATTCAATTGATTTACAAGTCATATAAGCCATACATTATAATGAATGAGTGAAAGTAGAAAATTATTCATCAAAAATATTTCCAAACGAAATAAATGCCATAAACTTTATGATCAGATCTTCGGGAATATGTTATAAGTGAATGCGAGAGAGAGAGAGAGAGAGAGAGTACAGGCATGTGAGTTGCAAAATGCATATGAGATAGACATTGCTTTGCATAGCATTTCAATAGTAAAAAGAGAAAATAAATTGACAATAGATTGTGTGGCCGAGGGTTGGAGTCCGGGAGTGATCGCAATGACCACTAAAATAGCACTTAAGCTAATGTCTTAAACAAAAATAAAATTACATAAAAAGTTATAAAAATATTTTTAAAACAACCATTTTAATTATAAAACTTACACTAATTAAGCAAAATTTTAAAAAATACTATTAACTCCATAATAACACACAAGTAATCATTACCCCCTGTGTATGCCTCCCAACGCCTGCGTATATATTGTATTTAGAGAGTGAATAAAAATGAAAAAATGCATCAAATTCTGGGTCTCCCTATCCATACACATCCCCATTGAATTCGGTGCTCATTATAATACACAGAATAACCAAAATAAGTGCCGGAGAGAGAGAGAGAGAGAGAGAGAAAGTTTTAGTCAATCCATAGCTGAGTTTGCATGCATTTGGTCACCAATTTTTATACCCAAAATTCACCATAAAATAAATCGATTGATTTATACATTTCTTTATACGAATATTCTGTATATTATTATTGAATATATATTTGTAATGGACATCAGGAATATGTAAATCCGGTTAATACTCTACATAAGATATTCAGTCAAATATATTGATGTTTATACAAACTTTTTATATATAACTCTACATATTATTTGTAATATAATTTCCACTAATATTATAATAAATAAAAATATTTTCTTTTTGACTCTAATATGCATTTGAGAAGAGGTTTGAGATGAGGAAAATAAAGCGACACAACAATCAATATGAAAGTGCATATAATATAGCCATATATTTCCCAATATATTCCGGTTCAGTCTTTTATAACAAGCATCTCTCTCTCTCTCTCTCTCTCTCTCTCTCTCTCTCTCCGTACTATTACTTGTCTCGCACAAAACACATACATATTTACAACAAATTGAATCTGAATATTAATTCATATTGATTGTTGTGTCGCTTTATTTTCCTCATCTCAAACCTCTTCTCAATGAATTGGGAATAAATTTCCGGCAATATTTTTCATGAATAATATTCATCATATTCTTTGAATTCAAATTCTATTCAACCATTTCTTTCATAACTTTATATATTTCAAGCGATTATTATTTAATAATTTTTCATAGAAATCCATTATTATTTTTTAAGATGGAAAACATATTCATAAAAATTTAAAACTTTTGACGCGTATTATAAAATAAACAAAATAGTTAATAATATTACATTAAAAGTAATTAAATAATATAACATTGTTTTAAATATAGAAATATTTACATTACTTTTTTATACATTAAAATATAAACAAAATATATTTTATATAAAGAAAAATTTTACTAAAAATCAAATTAGTTTCTAAGTAGAGGAGAGAGAGAGAGAGAGAGAGAGAGAGAGAGACTGATATCGTGAACACAACTACTATACTATTAGAGAAAATTGAATTTTCCGGAACACAAATATACTTTACATAAACATGTATTGCATCGGCCATACCATACATGCCATCCCAGCACTCCTTATCTTACAATGCGTTTTGTGTCTCATCACAAGTCAGACTCCCTCTCACTTTCACTGCTATTTTCATATATAATATCTGACTCTCAAAAAAACTTTTACCTTATATTATGTATGAAAATATATATTGAAATATACGACTAAATAAAGCATTCAATATATTAGGAGCGAAATAAATGGCAATATTTATTGAATGCATAAATAGATATTACAGCTCCTGGTCTACAGACTCTCTCTCTCTCTCTCTCTCTCTCTCTCTCTCTCATTCTACTCATAATCTCGCACTGCATTTGCAAATCCCCACTGGACTACAAAGTGCACGAGAGAGAGAGAGAGAGAGAGAGAGAGAGAGAGAGATGTTTTTGGTAGTGATATAACGGTAGAGATTGGAAAAGACTTTGAATGAGAGGCAAATTTAAGTCCATATCCGCGTGAATAGCAAAGGAAATGTATGGCAATCGCCAAACAGTGGGATCACATGTGGTTTAAATATATGCCAAATGAGTAACGCATACATCAGTGGTCTGTGATATACCCCATGTCTATCGCATCGGATTGTTTGGTACAGACCATAGGTTTTGCCATCTTTTTCATGGAGAATGAGAGAGAATATTCATTTTGAATGAACAATGAGTGCCCGTAATTCTCTCTCTCTCTCTCTCTCTCTCTCTCTCTCTCTCCAATCACTAGACTCTCAATAATATAAATATTGATTTCAAATGATTTGTGTAATGCATGTTCGCTCTGTATGTACTGTAAGTCTGAACTATTGTAAGGCAAACAATAAAAAGTTTTAAACAAAAAAATTCCGTATTTTAATACATACTTTGTTATGCGTTTTATATGATAAACAATAAGATCAATACGAGAGAGAGAGAGAGAGAGAGAGAGAGAGAGAGAGAGACTTATTATATATTGAAATACTGATTGCCTAAGAGATGAGACAGCAAACAAAATCTATAAGTACTCTCTATTTTGTTATGTATTTTATATATTATTATATATTTTCATGTTTTTGTTTTATGCTTAAAACGAATAAATAATATGTAATCAAAATTCAAAAATATTTTTGTATTAAAGTCTTTCAAATAAAAGATATTCAGTTTATATAATCAGTTATTATTGTATTCAGTATTCAATGATTGGAATAAAAAGTTTTTTTTATATCGATTTTCATTGCAAATATATATTTTTAAATTAATATAATATTCTTTATGTAGAAATATATATAAAATATTTCATAATATAGTTATTATATCAAAGAATTTCTTCCATAGAATAATAAGTTAATTGAAAAAAATAAATGTTTACAAAAAATATTTTGTTATATTCTAGATATATTGGATAATACATTAGAAAATGGACTAAAAATAAATCCAATTTTTCACTATTAAAGCCTACATTAGTATTAATCTAACTTAATTAGTTAACTAAACATTTTTAATGATTAAAAATAGGCGGACATTAAATGCAATGTCCAATGAAATTGTATTTTTGAGCAAAAATATATAATGATTTTCAAACAAAGTATTTTATATAAATTCATGGAAATATATATAAATATTACTGACATTTATTATTGCATTGAATTTTATTCAATATTTTCAATTGATATGAATGGACACAAATAAATAATATGTAATCAAAATTCAAAAATATTTTTGTATTAAAGTCTTTCAAATAAAAGATATTCAGTTTATATAATCAGTTATTATTGTATTCAGTATTCAATGATTGGAATAAAAAGTTTTTTATATCGATTTTCATTGCAAATATATATTTTTAAATTAATATAATATTCTTTATGTATAAATATATATAAAATATTTCATAATATAGTTATTATATCAAAGAATTTCTTCCATAGAATAATAAGTTAATTGAAAAAAATAAATGTTTACAAAGAATATTCTGTTATATTCTAGATATACATTAGAAATGGACTAAAAATAAATCCAATTTTTCACTATTAAAGCCTACATTAGTATTAATCTAACTTAATTAGTTAACTAAACATTTTTAATGATTAAAAATAGGCGGACATTAAATTCAATGTCCAATGAAATTGTATTTTTGGCGTTTTTATATATTACTAAAAGTTTGTTTCATAAAATATATTTAAGTACCTTTATATATATTTATAATGACTGTAAATAATAACGTAACTTAAAATAAGTTATAAAAGTTAACTATACTTACCTGTGCAAATAAATCCTAATAAACTTTTTTACGCTATTATTTTATTTTCAGTGAATTTTTTGCCACTAAATTATTGTTTAGTATATATTTTTTGGGACTCAAAATAAAAAGCAAAAATATAGATAAAAGGCTATTTTATTATTATTTATATATCAAATATATAGATATATTCAGACGATAAAAGTGGATATTATTGCATACGTTTAGGAGTTTAAGCAAAAAATATCTGATAAAAAGTTAGAGAGAGAGAGAGAGAGAGAGAGAGAGAGAGAGACTAAAATATAAATATATAAGAACTGAATATCAAATAAAACTTAAGGCCAGAGAGCAGTTTGAAAATGAAAATACATTGCAATATCTATTGGCATTTGAATTTAGATATAATATAAAAACCACTTCTCGTTCACACCATTCAAACACAACTAAAAAGTTTAGACACAAGAAAAAATCAAATTTTCCTCACATTTTGGCCTTTTTTGTGCTTTCTTTTAGTACACATAATATTACAATAGAAAAGGTGTCGCAAAATATAAGTTATATTTATATAAAGCAAAAGACTAAAAAAGTAGCAAAAATTTTATTCAAAACATAAATATACATTATAGTAAAGTTAATGTTCTCTCTCTCTCTCTCTCTCTCTCTCTCTCTAAGAGCACTGGCAGGTAGTGGTGGTGAGGGTTAAAGCCTTTGAGGTATGGCATAAAAATATTATATACATATATATTCGGACACATCTCTCATGTGATGTCAGCGCAAAAAAGGCCAACAATAACCATACAAATTGCCTCTATTTTTATATACATTTATATATATAAATATATTTTATATTTATTTCTTCTCTGCATTTCGTATATCAATATATATTTTGAATCCAAATATAAGTTAGTTTTTTTTCAGAAATAAGAAGAATATTCTGTATATAAATTCTTTGTCGCCTATTCTGATGGTATGGAAAGCAAGTATTGGTCCAAAACTTATGGATGCCTTAGAGGGCAAAATACACTTACATTTTGTATGTATGTATGCTTTCTCTCTCTCTCTCTCTCTCTCTCTCTCTCTCTAAAAGTCATTAATTTGGAAATTAATTGAAATTAATTTTATAGTATCTTTTTGTAAACAAATCATTAAATTGGAAATAAGAGTAAACTCGAGGAAATGTAAATCTCATCATTTATTTCTGTTTATTTAACTTCATGTGAATAAAAAAGTAATTGTATTTTTGAGCCACATTTTGAGGACATCAACGCATAGTATATGTTATGTCCTAAAATTACTGACACATAAATGCTGTGATATTAGCATAAATTTTGTTTAATTTATTTTAACAATTATCGCCACTTTTGCGGACTAATAACACACGTCTGACGTTAGTATTAGTTAATACATATAATAATCATAATAATAATGTGATCGCAAAGAATAACACAAATATTTTGTAATTCACTTAATCTGTGAAGTGAAAGATGAGAAGAGCTTTGGCCTCATAACTAAGTTATATATCAAAAATTACTGAAACGATTGGCGTATTATTATTTCTCCTATATTTATAATATCATATCATATAATATCTCAATATATTGCGTAAAAGCTTTTGGTGTAAATCATATTTGACTTACGAGATAATGCGAGTGTGTGTTTAGCGCCGAGTATTAAATTTATACATGTATTCCTGTATCATATTTTGCTTGTTTATCACATTTCATTATTATTATAACAGTATCTCACATATAAGTATCGTATCAAATATAAAGCAATTATTTGTGTTTTTGTTTTTCATACCTATCTCGAGATTATGGTAAATGAAATTTCATATTTTTCTTCCTTCCTTAACCCAAACACTCTTTGCGTTTATTTTAATGATTGTTTACTTTAAATTTAAATTTTCTTTGTAACCAGTAACTTTTAAATCACAAACTTTTAATTAATGTTTATAATTGTTATTTAGCAATTGTTAGTTTGTTTTTTCACACAAATAAGTTTCATTTAAATAATATACATTGCATTTGTTTTAAATCGGATACAAATTAAGCCCTGGAATTAAGTCTACAAAATAGTATTTTCTTTTTTATATATCTATTCGTGTCTCGAATCAAAGGATAGCAAAATTAAATGCAAACAATGTTTTGTAAAAGACTTGCGAATCAATCACTAGTCCATCAAATGTAATACAAATACCAAACTCTTTTAGAGTCAACGAAACCGATAAATCGATTGATTACACAAATAGCCAAACGTATTGAACAAATCAATAGCGATTTCTACCATGTTTTTGTATGTTTACTTCCAATGCATTTGTATAATATTAGGATTGGAAAGTAATACTGCATATAAAAATAGATGTTGTAATCTTCTATAAATATATAACTATTAAAAGGAAATTTATTTAAATAGTTTATATAATTATATCTAAATATTATATATCTGTTATATAATTAGATATGAATCATACGTCTGAATGATTTAATCTGAAATTTAATTAAATTAATTTTATAAAATAGTAAAGTTAGCATTTATTATGGCACAACATGTTGTGAATTACAGGACACATATCTTATAAACAGATCAACAAAATCTTTCTGTATATCAAATATTTAATTTATTTTCAAATAAACTTATAATTAGATAATAAAAAGCACTTAAACTAAAAAATAAGATTAAAATATAATTCTGATTTGTGCTGACATTTCCATTGCATTAATGTTTTTAAACAAATGCAATGTATATTATTTAAATGAAACTTATTTGTGTGAAAAAACAAACTAACAATTGCTAAATAACAATTATAAACATTAATTAAAAGTTTGTGATTTAAAAGTTATGTTTTTACTCCGAGAATAAAATAAACGAAAACATCATTTTAACCATTTTGGGGGAATTTTTAAAATTTCAATACATCTGATCAATAAAATATATATTTAAGTTTATATACATTATTAAAGCTAAATGCTGTTAAACTGTTATACAGTACACATAGTGTATGTGTTTTATAATGGATTTATATAACAAAAGCGCAACTTTCCGTCTCCGAGACATAAAGTCTGAGGACAAGTCATGCGAAGCCATTGTTCAATCACTCTCTTAAACCCATGTAAGCATTTTTGTGCCCAAATAGTCCTTAATTTAATATAAGAGAGAGAGAGAGAGAGAGAGAGAGAGAGAGAGAGCGAAGTAATACTTTGTTCCCAAACAGTGATTCAAACTCCGAAATAATTATATTAGTCGTTGGAGTAAAAGTTAAATTGAATTTTTCGTTTAGAAAAACAGGAATTCATTAGATTTAATGATCTGAACATTTAGACTAAAAACTATTCAATTGATTTGTCACACAATTTGCTGATCTAAACAACGGATATATTTATAAATAAAAGTCGATTCTTCTAGTCGTAGAAGAGATGGGTTTCGCTATTGTTTTCACAAATACATTGAGACTATTGTTTATACTAATGATGAGCGCAACTCCAGGCCCTGGAAATGATCGGTTTCGTCGGATTCAACGTAACAATCAATTGTATTATTATTTTATGAGAAATGCTATAAAAATTTACGATTATTTTTGTCATCGTTTTCAATGTTTTTACTCCGAGAATAAAATAAACGAAAACATCATTTTAACCATTTTGGGGGAATTTTTAAAATTTCAATACATCTGATCAATAAAATATATATTTAAGTTTATATACATTATTAAAGCTAAATAGAGAGAGAGAGAGAGAGAGAGAGAGAGAGAGAGAGCAGTGTTTCTCTCCCTTACTCTATCACATCGACTCGTTTTCTTGCGATGGAATAAAAAAAATTATTCTTGTGTTGAAAACTCGGAGCAAATGATGTGAAAATAGGACACGAATTGAAGGCAACAAAAAACAAACAATAAGAAAATGTTGAGTTCATTATGCAGTGAATTCATTGAATATAATATTCTATTCACTCTATCATTGCTATCGATTTCATTCACATTCCCGACAACTCTATTGCGGAAAGTCTTTTCATACCATTAATAATACAATGAAAAACCAAAAAAAAAACTTATTTCAAAATTTACTCAAATATTAGTTCTCTCACAAGAATAATGAAATATTGTATAAATTATATAATGATAGGACTTATTCTGTGTGGATATTAATCATATTTAGCTTTAATTAACTTTAATTATTAAATGTATACTATTTTGTTGTTAAATCACAAATACTTTTGGGTTTATTTTAAGTATATTAAAAATAACTAATGATCTCATAAATAAGTAACAAGAAAACCTTTTATTGTTCTCTAATAAATGATATTAATATAAAAATTTTTAAACAAAAGAGATGTACATTACAGTAGTCGGCAGTACTATGTTATATGTTTAGAAAAAATATATTTTTTATTGTAATATATTGTATTGTTTAGCATTTTTATGAAATGTTTTCATGTTTGCTAGTATTCGTAATATAGTTACCGTAAAATAGTATAATTTATGCTAAAAGTAATCTCGTTTTCCCTAATTATGTCTAATAGATATTTAATTAAATACCAAAAAACACTTTTACTTTTTGAGTCTAATGTCTATTTTTATGCAATAATAATAAAAACTATTTTCTAATAATAAAAACTATTTTATGCTGAAATAGATAAACTCTTAAATTCATTAACAAATAGATTCCTATAAATAGATTTGTAATTATCATTCATTAATTATATTGAATAACATAATTATAATTTTATTTCAAACCTTTCCATAATAAGTAGCAAATTTAGACAAACATTAATGTAAACAGACATTTGATATTTTAAATTTCAATGTTTTTAATTAATAATTTATAAAACAACTTAGGAAAAGCAATTTCCAAAACAACAAAAATAGAAATAATTGAAAAATGTTTTTCGACAAAATTTTTGTCAATAAAAAGAGATTATTTATTATTAAAACATTTAAATATATATTTCTCCCCTAATATTAAACAGAAATACATGAATAATACATGAGTTGAAAGAAAATTATTTTTTAATCCATTACTTAAGAATCCATTGCATGTGTGAATAGGTCTGCATATAGTGTGCAGAATATTCTGTATATATATTGTAGTGGTTTTTGTGAATGTGAGAGAGAAACGAGTGAAAAATATGTGACACAAAAAATACTTATTATTTGTTATATTATTCTTCGATCAAAGAATATTCCGAAAATTCTGTGCCTTTTGTGTTAAAGAAATGCACTTATATTTTGTTGGTTTGACTCTAGATTTTAATGTAAAAAATATGATGAAAATAAGTGGATGAAAGAGAGGTCTGAATAAATGGTTAGCTAATGCGTTCATAAAGTGATCGCATCTTTCGAAATGATAACAAAAACTATTGAGTGAAGAAGTCTTATGACAATCACTATAAAGTAAGACATAAAGGTCTTGACTTTTAGAGAGAGAGAGAGAGAGAGAGAGAGAGAGAGAGAGAGAAATTGTAAAAAATAAAATGATACCATTTTTTATCTACTCTAAAGTGACTGAAATACCAAATATAACGCACAGTATATACAAAGGAATGGAGAATCCGAACCAATAAAACAAACCTTTGAGAGAAAAAGAAAAAATTGAATAAAAATCGAAACCAAAGTATATATAAGTTATATATATATTTCGCTCTTTAGAAATGAACAAAAAAGAAATAAATTTAAGAGGAATTATGGGAGAGAGAGAGACTTTAGAGTAGTTTAAAAAAACAAATGTCAGGAAAGAAGGAAGGAATAAAATGTGAATCATTTATATTGAAAGTTTCGATTTTTATTCAATTTTTTCTTTTTCTCTCAAAGGTTTGTTTTATTGGTTCGGATTCTCCATTCCTTTGTATATACTGTGCGTTATATTTGGTATTTCAGTCACTTTAGAGTAGTTAAAAAAACAAATGTCAGGAAAGAAGGAAGGAATAAAATGTGAATCATTTATATTGAAACAAAGTATACGTTTTTTCATCAATTGAAACAATCAATTATCTGATTAGAGATTCAGTGATAAATGTTTTAACTCATAAACACTGCTTTCAAATAACTCTCAATTTTGATGCCTATTAGACTTGTTTTTATGGATCTCTTCTGAATATATATTTCTTTAACATTTCTATTATGTCTTACTTTTTGTTTTATGTCTTACAATCAAATGTCAATTTAATTTCCTCTTCGGTCTGCAGTTTTCTGCTAAACATCAATAAAAACTATAACTTTTATAAAAAAAATATTATAAAATATAAGGAGAGAGAGAGAGAGAGAGAGAGAGATCGCAAAGGAAAATGTGCTGTTAGTCTGAGAGTCAAGTCAGGTCTGAGTTGTTAATTGAGTTTAACTTATAAAAGCATTTAATACCTAAAGAGAAAGACCATAACATGAGAGAGAGAGAGAGAGAGAGAGAGAGAGAGAGATAAAAATTGTTTGTCAGAGCATTAACTCAAATATCGTGTTTTCAATATCAATAAAAATCAAATGATATATTATTAGAGAAAAATGCACTCAAATTTTTTTGTTAGAGACATTTCTCAAAGGTTTTCAACATTATTTTGTTCTGTCCTTTAATTTATGCTCAACTCAGCAGAAATTTCTCATGTTTTCTACGACACAAAAATACAATCAATTTTTTAGTGCCTATTTTGGTCTGTCTTTTATAACAACTCAGACCTGACTTGACTCTCAGACTAACAGCACATTTTCCTTTGCGATCTCTCTCTCTCTCTCTCTCTCTCTCTCTCTCTCATGTTATGGTCTTTCTCTTTAGGTATTAAATGCTTTTATAAGTTAAACTCAATTACACTATAAAGCAAAATAAGACTCTTATTTTTGATTTGTTGTAAAACTTATTGATTGTGTCAGAAATGTGATAAAATTCAACGAAATGAGTAAAACTTGTGTTGACTTTAATTAAATCCATTTCTGAATTATTACGTAAATTATATTGTTTTCTAAAATAAGACATTTCTTGTAATTATTTGTGAATTCAATAATATATTTTTAAAAACGTTATGAAAAATTAAAAAAATTTCTATGTTGAGCTTAAACTTTAGCAAAACACATAAAACATACTTAACATTATAATTATTCTGTTATTTAATGGATAAATAGTTTTAAGTACAAACTACTAATGATTATCATCCATAAGAGTATAATGTCTTTGGTTTCGATCATTAGTTTGTGATTCTGTAAACATCTGTCGCAATGACCAGAGATGGCTCTGTTCTGAGCCATTAAACAATAAACCAGAATAAGAGTCAATAATCGAAATGACATGAGATTATACACCAGTTCTGCACTTATTATTAGTAAAATAAATAACAAACAATCAGACAATATATTTAGGAAGTGAATGAAAGCAAGAGAGAGAGAGAGAGAGAGAGAGAGAGAGAGAGAGAGACCGCAAAGACTACTATAAGAAGATTAAAATGTAAACTCTTTTATATTCTTTGCGATTCTTTTCTCTCACTTCAACTCAATTTCTGTCTTTGCTTTTCCGTCTATAATATACTTTCAGACGTTTCGCTGATTTATTTTGTTTTTCATTATATTTGTCTCAATAGCTAAATGACAGACAAATACAATGAGAGACTGGTTTTGCGAGAAACAAATAAACCGACGGCTAATACATGGCATCGTTGAGGAGTCACGCGAATACAGGCTTTCATTTTTTAACAAAGAATTTGTGTCTCTTTTCTCTTACTTTTGTTTTCTTCCGGTTTTCCCATTATTTTTACTTTTGATGCCATTTTCATCGCCCAAACCATTCTCTCTCTGCTCACAGAATAATCTCTAAATCATGTGTTATATTATATCTGTATTTATGTTTGTTTTTTGCCTTTGAAGACACATTGTCGTTAAACACTATTTCTTTGAAAAATACACAGAAATTCCGATTCTTTATAATAATCGCGTGTTTTATAAAATTTAGTGTCAATTAAAGGCTGAGAGCATTGAGCCATCGCTTCGATACGAATCCCATTCATCCCATGCTTTTACTCACGACTCTAATTGGATTTTAACTGATTTTTTTCACGTATAACTTAATTACACTTTTATTAATACTTATCGTTGAGAGATAAGTATGTGTCTGACGACTGATGAGTGCCAGACCTTTAAGGGATTCAAAACACGAACACTTTTTTCTCTCTCGTCTTATATACGAAAAACTCATTTATTTCTGTATAAAATGATGGCTTTATTAAAATTTTATTTTACTTTATGATACATTTTTCTATATAATATATTGGTATATATTTACAGAATCTAATATATTTAATATCAATTACTTTATTAAATTTATTATACAATTATTTTGATATAAATATTAAACTTTTATGTATGCAATTAATTTTGTTTATTATTTGATATTTTTTCTAAATGAAATCAATACATTTTGCTAAATAATATTTGTTTAATATTATATTGAAATCTTAATTAAAATTGACATTAAATAAAAACAGTTTTTCAACTCTAAAACACGTGTCTATTATTGTTTGGTTAACACCTCTGTATGAATGCGAGATATGTATAAATAATTGTTATTTACATTATTTGCAAACGTTATATTTGAAGTATGTATCAAATACTTGATGTTTGGCACAAATACATGACAATAAAAATCAAATATTGAATGCAATGCAAGTCATTGTATCAGAAAAAGCAATTTTCATAGCGAAGGAGGAAAAAGAGAGAATGGCTTGAAATACAGTATAAAAATGAAAAAACATAAATAAGCCATAAATATAAAAGACATACATTATTTATATTATTACTGAAAGTAATGTTTATTTTGCATAATATCATAAAATTACTCCATATTCTTATAATACTCTAAAGAATATTCTTGAAATTGTTTTGCGAATGAAAGAACACAACAATCTTTCTATTACTTAAACCCATTGTACATATAATATCTTAAATATAAAACAAAACTAAATTTACATCAATTTATATGAAGTGAAAAATGGGCGATAATAAAGTTTTATAAGGGTTTAAAAACTTAATAGTAATCAATGAGTTTCTAGCGATTCAAACAATAGCCGGTGATGTAGTGATGTATGGCTTTGTATTTGAAACACAATGTATTTATGTGCTCAACGGTTATCAGTGAAAGTTTGCCACAAATTCCTACTGTTATTCACAATACAATTGTATTGCCAGCGAATGAACAGCAAAAATAGTGTCTCTCTTTCAGAGATTAAGTGTAGGAAAAGATAATACATAATACAAGTCAACACAGATTCTGGTATATAATCTAAATGCTGAATACATATGAAATGTTTAGTGCATTACTCTTTGTTGATAAATATTTGACAACATATTTTTGTTTTGTTTTTATTTCATTAGAAATGTAATGTGAAAACAGGTAAAAATTTTAATGAAATTATATCATAATATATTATAATAAGCATTTACTTTAATGGTATTAATAAATTGTACCATTTATTAAAAATATTTTAGAAATTTAATCGTTTTACTTCTATTTCGGAATTCATTTTGCTATTCATTAGTGAATATAAATTCTTACTTTATATACATTTTATATATTAAAATAAAACCATATTTTATAAATTTTATAAACAAAATATTCTCGTGACTTACCGTTTGGATTGAGTGAAAAATTGCACACAAATAACAAAACACGGGTTTGAATTCAAATTCAAAAATTCAGTGATAAAGGAGTTATAGATGAAGAACAAGACGGTGTGAAGACTGGCGAAGAAGTCAACGAATTGGTGGTAAAACTTATATATAGATTAAGATATAGATAATGAAAAGTGTGAAGAGATAGGATGAGCACAAAGAACTCAAGTGTTATAAATCAAGAGTCAAGGAATATAGAGTTGTTTTAGTCATTCATTGGAGTTTATAATCGAGTCCTCCAATAGTCGTGAGAAAGATATAGCGAAGAGTGCGAGAAGTGAGTGGCGATCAAAGAGTCTATGGTGTGAACCGACTCGGAGTGGATCTCATAGCGAACTGACGGCCAAATCAGTTGAACAATGGGTTACCCGACGAATAGGGGATCCAATGAAATGAGAGGATAGACAGAAACTGATGGGCTCTAAGAAGTTGACGAAAGCGTGCCGTACATCGCATCACACATTGTTTGCCTGAGAGAGAGAGAGAGAGTGTGTGTGTTTCTGTGCTCTTCGGTCACGTATAACTGCTCCCAACATATATACTGTATATATTGACACAAATGGCACAAACACTGCGTTCACACAACGCATGTATGTTTCATATATAAAGAATATTCTGTGTATATATTCTGTGCAGTCCTTACAGTTGCCCGAGTATTACAACACATATACTGTATGGTGTGTTTGTGCGCTACGTTTCCTCATTGAATTCCTGAAAGCAAAGCTTCACTTAATCTCTACAATACTTGCATAACAGGGATGGGAAGGGAATGGCCGGGAGTTTGCCTTTGGATGAGCGCCGGCACAACTCTTTCAGACACTCTTATTAAGGGGGAGAAAGAGGGAGAGTGTGATGTCTAACACGCAGATGCTATAATAGTTTGCAGTATATCTACAGTGTATTGAATATTTTCTCATAATTTCTTGATTTATCAAATTATTGCCCAAATAGTGAACAAAATCCTTGAATTTATTTATTTTAAAATTCAATATTAATTTCACAATTTATCATTCAAATATTTCTATACAAAATTCTCCTAATAATCTTATATAAAAATATTATAATTTAATATTTGAATAAAAGGATTGAATGGAAAGGAAATTTAATTAAATCAATCAATCAATTAAACTGTAAGTATTTGATGAAATTAAATGAGTATTTTTCTGAACGTCATGTTTAGATCGACAATAAGATTGCATTTAACTTAAATATTAAAGCTAAAAATTTGACTCAAAAAATGTTTTTCCAATCAATTTATTAATTTTCGCATTTATTTCAAAAGTAATTTTTGGCAAACCGTTAGAAATCAATTCAAAAGTCATTATAGAGTCAGCGAAACAATTATTTGTGCCGTAAATGTAATTATAATACTAATGAATATTAAGCGCAACTTTCACTACATTTTTGCTGAATTATTATCACTGTCTCTGAGTTAATCAATTCGGCTGTTATTTTCCGTTATAATACCCATAAAAATAATAATAATAACACAAATATTATTCGCAACAACACTATTATTGGAAAATAATTATAATATAATCTCTTTTTTCTAACATAATATTCAAATGATAATAATATGAGAGAAATAATACTGTATATCGCTTACAGTCAAGAAAACACAATCTGTTTGCGATATTAAAGGGGGAACTTATTATTAATACTATATTAGAGATAAATTACTTTTGATTACACCTTTGACTCAAAGAGCACAGAATATTCTGTATATAATAAACACTTTTAGTGAATATATAAGATATCATAGATTATAGCGTTATGTCTATGAAGAATGAATTGAAATTGAAATGAGTTTCACTATTTAATCATCGCTTTAGATAAATAGCCGTCGGGACAGACAGTCAGCCCCAATACCAGCGCCAATACAACACAACTCAAACTTATTCCGTACGACCAAAAGCCAGTGATAATACATACGTTTCTTTCCCTAACTATCACTTGAATTAGTAATATATAAGAGGATAGAGAGAAGTGAAGAGTAAGGAGAGCGAGCGAGAGAGAGAGAGAGAGAGAGAGAGAGAGAGATGTATATAATGTATATGTATAGTAAATATGGCATACATTGTAGAGATGTGTTTTGGGTGTGATTCACGTATTTGGTTGTACTCTATGGGCACTGATATTCATAGTTATGAGTGAGAGGTTTATATCGATAAAAATCCAATGCCTTCTCTCATCAAACATGTCTAAAGTCGTGATAATTTTATATTAAAAACGTATGGCATATACCGAAGGCCTGATCCGAATGGAAATACCAATAAAGTCTCCACCCTTTCTGATGCTATTAATGGTTGCAAATTGAGTATCAAATTATTTATATACAAAAAAGTCATATATAATACATATATTTATATAATATTTTTGGTTCAATTTTTACTCTCATTTTATGCTCGATATAATAGCAATAATAATCATTTTTATATTCACTGGCATTGGAGTCGCGGAATCACAACCAGAATTACAATATACTATAACTATTATTATTATTAATATTATTATACATTTACGGATTGTTCTCATTATTGTCGTACATTATAGTCGTATAAAAATAAATAAATTACAGCATAAAAGATAAATAAAATTAAAACTATATTTTAATAAATAATACAATAGAAATCTCTGATTCTGAATCGCTATGTAATTAAAACTATGCTTTTAATGGTATTATTTGCAGCGATTTTTACACATAAATTACTGTAATCTCGACATTGGGTTTAATAAATGGTATGAAAACAACGGAATAATGAGAGAGAAATCATTTTTTACTCAACAAATTTGCGGAGAAAAAGCAATTTTTAAAATTACATCCAAAAAGTGATGTGTTTTTTCGGTTAATACGAGAGCACTGATAGATATGGTTAGTGTTGCCAACTCGTAAATGTGTAATAGTGGCAATTTGCCTCAAAAGACACTAAAAATAGTGGACAAATAGTGGCAATAGTTTTTTGCATAATATTTATATCTTATTTGTCCGGCTAGGTCAAATCTAAGACAAATTATGGATTTAAACTCTAATACGTGATAAAAATTTGTGATCAAGGGACAGAAATCATGTCTCGTTATGAGCAGGATATAGGACGAATTGTTTTTGACAATTGTTTAGTTTATAACTGTGTATTTTATTTAAAAAACGTGTTTCGCCATCAGTATTTAATTATAATTCCAAGTAATAGCAAGCTTCTTAATTACTAAAAATAGAGTTAATTAATGTTTTAAAATCGCTAAATATTTGTAATTGATTTAATTTAATCAAAGCAAAAATAGTGGCACTATTTAAATGTGTCTAAATATTATTAATATTTTTATTATATGAAACATAATATTTTGTTTATTATTTTCAAATTAATAGTAAATTATTTTGTAATTCATAATATAAGCATTGTTAATGACGCGCTGTTAAATATTACATAAATTTATATGTCATATTACTAAATTTTACAATAATACTTAATTTTTGCTAAATTTTTATTAGGTATTTGCAGTATTTTTATCA